>RJWM01023457.1:0-32149 GCA_004363535.1 Dasyprocta punctata
TTTTCATTTTGACAACTTTTACATGATAAATAGTTTCCGTGTGCCTCCTGCGCCCAACCCAGCTGAGCACTTTGGAGTCCTAGCTGCTTGCGTCACCCTGGTGACACCAGGGGCTTCCCAAGCCTCCCCTTCTTGTCTGCTCTGCTTCCCAAGGTGAGCTCCCCACTTCCAACCCTGGTCCACTAAGACAATAGTCCAGGAAGAGTCAACTGGGGGAAGTTGGTCTCCAGGAGTATTTAGAAATCAGGAGATGGCTCAGCGTGTGGGTCAGAAACCTGGTGCCCTCTGCCCACTTGGGTCTGGCACTGATCCAGCCAGACGAGACCTCGCCAGCCTGGACCCTGGCTCACCTGTGCCCATCCCTGTACCTGCAGGGATGCCGCTCCCAGGAGGAGGGCGGAGGTCTGTCTGTGCCTGAAACTGGTGAGGGTTGGACACTGGTCCTGTGGCTCAAGATCAGCTGCTTCAGTTGTGTCATCGAGGCCAGGAGGATCCTCTCGACCCCTGGCGTGCAGGTAAGGAAACAGAGATCCCAGAACACAGCTGCTGGACCCTGGTCTTTGCCCAATGGAGACAGATCAGAATTGAAACTGCAAGAAGAGTCGGGAGCTGGAGCTGGAGCCCATGCTTCCCTCCCTTGGCTTCTCCTGTAGCATCCGCAGGGTCCCAGAGACCAACCCTGACCCCATCAATGCGCTGCTCTGGGCCTGGGCCACAGTTTCCTTCCCAGCCTGGTCTTTGGCTACACAGCCTCAGGCTAGATGAGGGGAGCTGTTTTCATTCCCACCCCACACCCAAGTTTAGTTGTCCATCTTTACCCACGAGAACTTTTTATTGAGCACCAACCAAGTGTCCGGCACCGTGGGATTTATGATGGACAAACCCGATGGGCTGCTCCTCTGAAGCTTCCCTTTGGGGGTGGGGGTGCAGCTTGGTACTCTGTGCTTCGCTCAGTCCCCACCCCACTGCCAGTGCGCAGCTTCTCCAGTCTTCCGTCTTCTCCAAGGCACGAAAGAATATGCAAATCACATCACTGATGAGGGCTTAGTCACCTGAATACATAAAGAATGCCTGCAACTTAACTACAGAAAGACAAACAATTTCTATTAATCAGGGCTCTTCAGAAAAACAGAACCAACAGGTTTGTGGATGGGGAGAGAGAGAGAGAAAGAAAGAGAGACAGAGAGAGATCCTGACTTATAATGGTTCAACTCATGGTATCTTGACTACATGATAGTGTGGAAGCCATACATACTCTGTAGAAATCATACTTCAAATTTCAAATTTTGTTCTTACCCTGGGATAGGGTTGGTTAGGAAGACAGGCTACCCCATTAGGCAGGGAGCACCCTGTCATAAGAGGTACACACGGGGTACAGGAGGAACTTGTGAAAAGAACTTGTGCAACAGCAAGAGTTCACTTAGCATATCACTCCCAACCTCAGAATGCCCACGGACTTATGGCTTAGATCAAGCATATACCCCAAAGGCCTGGTGTCCTCACAGGCAGAGGTTTTGGAAGGTGACTGAATTGTGGGGTGACATAGCTGACTTGTTAGAAGGTAGGGTTTGGTTGGAAGAGGCCAAGCCTGAGGGCACAACCTGGAAGAGCACATCCCCCTCTCAGGTGTGTTCCCTAGCTTTCAGCTTCCTGGCCACCATGATGTGAGTAGCTCTCTTTCGCCAGTCCCTTCCACTGTGTTCTTCCTGCCTTAGAGCCAGGACAATGGACAATGGACAATGGATAATGGATGGGAAACATGAGCCATAGTAAAACTCTCTTATTTAAATTGTGTGTGTCTGGTATTGTGTCCTAGTGATGAGAATGTGACCAAGACACAGGCCATTAAAAACCCCTTTCACCTCCTGCAGCCTGCTGGCTTGATCTATCATTCACCAGATACTTACCAATTACAAATGTCTCATAGATGCCCATTCTAAAGAGCCAGAGAAGTTTCCAGATGATTCTTTTTATTCTTTCCTTCCCAAAATGACCCAGGCTTCAGAACACCAGTGAGGGACGGCTCTGATGAGCTGACGTTACCTGGGACAGAACAGAGGAGTCTGTGTCCCTCCTGGGGTGGCTCTGCCTGGCAGCTGTCCCCATCTCCCAGCTCTGGGACTCACCATCATGGTGGCCTCACCACTGGCTGCTGCTCCTCATGGTCCCCTTTGGACTCACTGGCATGATGGGTCCCCTCAGGCCCAGGTTCTGGTGGCCTGAAAGGAGGCTTCGGGAAAGGACAAAGTTAAGAAAAACTACACGGTACCCACACATGCACTGTGAGTCTCCTAGAACAGCAGGGGGACACATGAATCAGTGATACGCATGTCGATGTTCTCGGAGGTGACCACGTTATGTAGACTGTGACTTGTAGCTGCTACTCCTTCCCTTTCTAGCAGGGCAGTGGGCAGCGGCAACACACACCATGCAAAGCACACTCCACCAGCCAAGGGACAGCGGTCCAGTCCACAGGACACAAACACCTCTATGGGTGGGGCCTGCAGAGAAGCTTCTGGAAAAGTGAACTCACTTAACCTTTGGGTTGGCCTTCCTCCTCCACCGTGCCTAGCATGGAGCTGCCTTCTTACGGACGCAGGATCAAGACCCAGTCTTGCTATGAGAAAGAATGGCAGCTCGTGACTCCTGGCAGTTTCCACTCTGCCCTGGAAGCTTCTGACTCTGAGGACACACGCGTAACAGGAGGAAAAGGGGACCCTGTTCAGTGAGTGGCTGTGCTCAGTCCATGAAGCAGATACTCTGCATGATGCAACAGTAAGCAAAGAAAGTTCATAAAATGTAGAGCAGTGGGTTGATTCCTGAACCACACACACACACACACACACACACACACAAGATATGTTCTCCGGAACCTCAGGTTGTGATCTTACCTGAAATAGTAAGGATGCCTGCAGCTATAATTCAGGTAAGGATCTGGAGGTGAGCCCCTTCTGGACTAGGGTGGGCCCTGAATTCATTGACAGGTGTCTCCATAAGAGGCAGAAGAGGAGAAGACATGGGAAGATGGAGGCAGAGATTATAGGGATGAGGCCAGGTGCCAGGGAATGCAAGATCCTGCCCTAGAGCCTTCAGGGGAAGCAAGGCTCCACCATCGCCTGGACTTAGTTCATGTTTATGGCCTCCAGAACTCAGAAGATAAATTTCTGTCATTTGTCATGTGCTACAGCAGCCCTAGGACTGCTCATGGGACAAGGTGTTCTCAGAGGATAACCAGACGAGCTCGCTGGTTAAAGGACCAGACAGACAGACAGACAGACAGACAGTGAGAACAGGGGCAGCCACAGTTGCCGAGCACGACCATGCTGCGCGTTCCGTTCCCTCAGCCTCTCGGCAGGTCTTGGTGGCAGGTGCTATGTCTTAGTGGCACCGGGCCGGGAGGAACTCCCCGGGCAAAGGGTCCTGAGCAGCCCCTAACCGGCGCGGGAAGGTGAGCGGGACCAGAACACGCCAGCTGGGACCACTGAGCTCCGCATTGGAGAGCCAGAGGGGCTTGTAGGGCGCCCCCTGCTGGCCTCTTTCCCTTCCTGGCAACTGAGCTGTGCTGTGGGAATCGCAGTGAACCCCTCGGACTCGGGTCCTTGCTGAGGGTCGGGTGCTGGGAGACCCGACACCCAGACTGTGTTGGCCTTGGGGCTCCTCCCTGGTTCCTCTGACACCAGAGCCCAAGCAAAAAACGGTTCCGCCCCGTGGGATCAGGTGCGCACGACACGGCAGAAGTACATTGGGGTACAGGGACACGAAGGAGATCGCAGCTCCCTCTCTGCAGCCGCCCAGCCCGTCTGGCCTCTCCAGGTCGCGCTGGGAAACACAGATCGTCCTAGAGCCTTCTGCATTCGCCACCGGCACCTGTGGACCTGGACGCGCGCCAGCGAGGAACCTGCTCCCCTGGTGACCGCGCTGCTTCCTGCAGATCTCGGCCACTTGTCACCCTCTCTTCTAATGCTCACATCTGTTAACTCTCAAGAAATGAGCACAGGGCAATCATTTCAGCTGAGCGCTCCAGACAGTCCTGAGATGGCTGAGAAACCTGCCCAGCGAGCCAGCGCCAGATGAGAAAATGCTATGCCTCAGCGGTTCTGCAAAATTCAATGCCTTTTGCTGGAGCTGAGGGTCAGTTTTTGGAAAGTTTCTTGCATAATCATCACAAATCACCACCTGGTCTGAAATGCCCCGGAGATCATCACCGGGGATCTGGGGCCAGCCTGGTCTCTGATTTGGGAGAGATCCTTCTAGAATGTGAATACTACAGAGAAATCGGTGCCCATTCCTTCTATACAATAATTGGTTTATTCGGCATTTCATTTCTATCTAAAGGAGATTGCCTTCATTTTTTAAATTTCCTGCAAGGAAAGCTACCTGTCTTCAGCAGAGGAGAAGAGAACGTTTATGTCATTCATTCATTCAACAGCTGTGTGGCCTAGAGTTGGAATACCAGGTGACATTTGCTCACTGTTGCTATACCAAGTGACCTCCCTGCATAGTTTAATCCACATAGCGCACTGAGGTTGGTTCTGTTAGAGCCCCATTTCACAGATAAGAAAAGAGAAGCTCTCCAAGATGTGTTAAATCTCTCCCGGTCACCCAGCCAGTAACCAGAGGTCATGCTTGGAAAGGGAAGATTAAAACTCTGATCTCAGTCTTGCTTGTTACTAGTTACATGACATCAGAATGTGATTTAACTCACTTCACTGTGCCTCAGTTTTCTCCTCTGGAAAACGGGCATGCCCCCTGCAGTAGGAGCCGGAGAGAACAGTGACCTCGGGGTACTACATCCCACAGTTGGGCATCTGCTCTGCATGTCCCAAAACTACTTCTCTCCAACACGGTTCACATTTGTGGAACTTGACAAAATCTTTCCCAGCAAGGCAGATGGGGATAACGGAGGTGGCCCAGAAACATGAATTTTATTTCATTCAGGCTCCACCCCAGATCTGTGTGACCAAGGTATGGAAGCCAGAGTGTTCTGGGCTGCCGAGTCCCCACCCTTCTGAGTGCAGATGGTGTCATCAGGGCCGTCAGGCCTGGTCTCAGCTATGGAAGCTCCAGAGGCCCCCAGGTAACCCCCCATCAAAGGTTCCATACAGGAGAGACCCCGACCTCCTCCCCCGGGGAGCTGGCAGGGATTTCACGATCTGTTTGAAGGCTGCTCACTCCCAATGCAGGGATTCCCTACTTGGGTGCTGAGAACACGCTTCAGGGATATGTAGGGGAGGGGACAGGGGCAAATGACCTCTGAACGGTGCTGATCATGGTTACAGGGACAGCCCAGACCTCTGTCCAGCACCTTACGGGTGGCGATCTGCACCTTAGCCGATCCATGGTGTCAGCTCGCACTCTCATAGTAACTCAGAGAGCCAGGGAGGATGGGGTGACTGTTGTTCCCAAGGCTGGCTGCTTGTCAGTCTCAGCCTGACTGTGCTCCCCAGGAGCCCCAGAGGGGAAGAAGGGCTGGGGACAGAGCCCAGGGCACTACCACCTCTGGAAATCTCTTGAAAATCATGCTTTCTGATGGAACAGAACTCAGCCATCATCAAAGATTGAGGGGGCACTTTGGGTACCCACATGGGGTCCCTCCAAAGTACATCAGACAGGAAAACAGTGGAGAGGATGCGTGGATGGGAACCAAAGATCTGAGGTCAGGGATGGGAGCAGACGGTCTCTCAGGACGCTCTTATGTTTATGCACAGAGAGCAGAATGGGAGAAGCAGCGGGGGACATCGAGGGCCTGGGTGTGAATCTAAGCGCAGTGACCCTCCTCCCCCCAGGCCCAGCCTCCTCCCAGCTCCGCATGAGCGGGGCAAGCAGCGGACCTTGCTGGGAAGGTCCAGGGAAAAGCGGACCTTGGATTCCGCAGGGGAGCTATCACGGGCTGTTAAAGGAAGCCTCAGATGGCGCTAGAGGGAAGACTTGCTCAACTTTGAATAAAAGCAGCCGTGAAAAACATCAAAGGGCAGCAACCCTTGGCACGTGGCGTGGCGGGCATTTCCCAGCGGCGGCTGCTGCCCCCTGCTGGCGGAGCCGGCGCACGGCACGAACTCTGAGCGCCCTGCACTTGGCATTCCAGGCGAGCAGGGCGAGTCAGTCCCACCTCCCCTTTCCTTTATTGAGGAGGTCGCCGCCAATCCGTGCATCATCGGGGACTCAAGCAACCAGGCCCATGTGAACGGTGGGGAACTTACAGCAAGGGTCATCGCCACGGGAAGCAGCCTTATACACCCGGGGCTGGCTTCAGAGACTGTGTCCCACGTGTCACCGCTTGTCCTGCGTGCCTGACGCTCACAGAGATTGGTTCATCTGCACCCAGCTACGCCCTAGGAGACTGGTGGGCGGAGACTGAGACACAGAGCGAAGAGAGGTCAGCAGGGGTCCTGAGGCCTCAGTTTTAAACTCCTGTCTTTTTCTCTTTGCGTCCCTAAGAGTAAATCAAGGGTTGGCATCCGTGGGAGACTTTGCCCCGGCCCAACATTTGGCAATGTCTGCAGACAATTTTTGTTGCCTCAAGGAGAGGTAGCGGATAGGAGCCTGACGCGCTGCCAGACACCCACAATGCTCAGGACAGCCCCCACAGCAAAGAGTTGCACCCCAAAATGTCAATAGTGTCCAGGTAGGAAAAAATACCTACAGTCCTACAAATCTCCTTGCCCTGTCTTCTGGGCCTTGCCTCTGACCTCAGGGCACCCGAGTGGGCTGCCTTAGTGCACCCTAAGTTCCTCCTGGGGGTCCCCACAGAGTGGCCCCAGGGGCCTTCCCCACAATTTCCCCCAAATATCTTACTTACCAAAGGAATTTCTTTGCACCAAACAATCCTACTCCTGCATTCTAGGAGCCCTGTGAGAAGCCCTCTGGCGCAGAGCAGTAGTAGAGGGACACAGGTCCCGAAGTGGGCACCCGAGGCCCAGGCGCTGGGCGGAATATTGCAGCTGTGGCTGTCACCAAGCTGCACACTGCCGCTGCGGGTGTCAGAGGCTTCAGGCTCACCACGATGATGGACCAGTCCCTGGAAGTTGCTTCTCCCTCCATTCAGCCCTCCCTCAGCTGTTAAGCCTTCCTTGCCCATGGGGAAGTCAGGTCTAGCTGGGGGTGGAGTGGGGGGTGGAGAGGACCCAGGATCAGGCTGCTCCCATTTGAACGACCAGTGAACCCCTCTCCGTGACAAGCCCCTCACCTGCATGGGAACTGATACTTGAGAACTGGTGCTTGTTGAATGGATGAATGAGTAGATGACCAGAAGGATAAGCCTTATGAGATTCATTCATTCATTCAAAAATATTCACTGAGTATCTCACCATGCCGGGCACTGTCTTAGATGTGGGGTGACTGGAAAAAGCTAAGTCTCTGTTCTCATGAAGCTTACCTTCTAGCGGAAAGAGGCAGATGCTATACAAACAGATAAATATGGACTGTCTTCTCAGGCAGTCGTGAGGGCTGGGAACAAAGTACTATATGGCAAAGAGATTGAGACTGACAGACTGTTTACACTGGGTGCTCAGAAGGGCTTCCCTAAGCATGTGTGGCTTGAACAGAGATCTGAAGGTCATAAGCAAGAGGTCTTCTGCCATGCTGCCAACAGTGAGTGCAAAGGCCCTGAGGTAGGGATGTTCTCAAGAAACTGAGAGACAATAAAATGACCAGGTGTAGTGAAGGGTGGGCCTGGCACCACCTCCAAGTGGGCTCTCAAACATGAGCAGACATCTGATCACCGGGAGGGCTCATGAACACAGAGCCGCGAGGCTACCTTTCTAACACTTCCCTGCTGATGGCGGCGCAGCACTCCGGGGCTCGCAGCACAGGGTATTTGTTCTTCCTGTACCAACTCCTGTCCGAGTCAGCAGTGACCACCACAGTCAGAGAGGCCTGCCTTGATTACCTGCCTCCCCACAGGGCCCCACAGTTCTACAGCCTAGTGCTTAGTAAGCACTCAATAGAGTATTAATGGAATGAATTCTTCAAAGAAGGATTCTGTGCCAGGCCCTGCCCTACATGCTTTTACCATTCTGTTTTGCCACAAACAGGTCTTGGCTGGCCAGACCCATGTCTTGCTGGAACCTCCTTCATCCCTAAGCAAAGAGCAGCATCTGCCAGAATCCAGATCTGTGATATGCTCCTGCCCCCAGGACCCTTGCACATCCTTCTGGTCTCCCTGTGTCCATCGTGTCGATTCCTGCCCATTCCTCAGATTAGCCATTCAGAACCTCCTGCCCAGCTCCTGACCACTGGTCCCAGGTAAGCAGTGCTCTTCAATGTGCAGGGATCCTATACCCACTCAGGTCCCAGTGCCTGGTCTGATTGTGTGTCTTTCTTTCTTAGCTAGAGCTCATAGATAAGCAGCTCCAGCTTGAACCAGTTAGCAGAGGTCTCTAGTGCAGTTGTGGGAATTTAAATTTAAATCCATCACCAGGTGTGGAGGTGCACTCCTCTCATCCCAGCACTCAGAAGGCCAAGGCAGGAAGATTTCCATGAGTTCAGAGCCAGCCTGGGCTACACAGTGAGTTCAAGGCCAGTCTGAACTACATAGTGAGACCCTGTCTCACACAAAACAAAACATTAAGTTCATTGTCAACACTTACAAGTGAAGGGATTTCATATCACCACCCGGCTTCTTGATTCCACTAAAAAACCGAGGGAGGAGCATCTGGTGTGATGATGCACACCTGTAATCCCAGGGCTCTGAGAGGCTGAGGCAGGAGGATCCCAGGTTTGAGTGCAGCCTGGGCAATTCAGTGGCTTAGTAAGACTGTTTCAAAATAAAGAAATAATGAGGGGTGTAGCTCAGTGTGAAGGCCCTGGGGTCAATCCCCTGTCCTGCAAAAACTAGGGAAAAGAATTGCAAAAAACATCACGGACCTGCACCCTGGGCCCACATTCCCACACGGCCTAGACAGGCCAGAGTCAAGGTCTGGACCTTGTTGTCTTGCTTTGGTGACTTCAGCAACCAACACAGTACCTGGTCTTTTAAAAAGCGTATTGTTGAAACTAGAGGGGGAAATACATTGGTCCCAAGAACGAAGAGATCCAGGGTTGGTTCTGGTTCGGGTAGACTTGTGTGACCTTGGGGTCTCTCTGGCACTCGGTGTCCTTGTCTGCTCAGTAAAGTAATGATAGTCTCACTTCCCCGTCCTGCCATCAAGCCAGAGAGGCAGTGAAGAGCTTTGCAGGAGCCTAGTATGCTCAACTGGTGTGAGTCAATACTGCGAGGGACTCAGTAAATATTTGCTCTCCAGGATGAGAGAAAGTGGGAGAGGTGTCAGAAGCATGCTGGGTCCCTGGAGAACCAGGGGTTAAGAGACTCCCTGTGTTCAAGTCCTCGTCCACCATCCACCACCACCTCAGGAATTTGACATAACCTCATCCGGGCGTCAATTTCCCCACCTATTCAATGGGGATGATCCACGCCTCATGGGGTTATCGTATCAGATATGCACATGGCGCTTGGGTAAATTAACCCTCAGTCCCCCTTAGCAGAAGGCTGATGTGAAATGTGTGCGTGCTGGAGCTGTCGGGGACAGGGGACAATAAGTGCTCAGGAGCCTTCCTGGCTCCAAACTTCTCGGCCACCTTAAGCTACAAGACTCCCAGGCACAAAGCTGCAGCTGTCATTGGGTCCTCAAGAATGTATGAGAAGGGCCAGGGATATAGCTCAGCGGCATAGTGCTTGCCTGGCAAGTACAAGGTCATGAGTTCAATACCCAGTACCATATATATATGGGAAGATGTAACTCAGTGATAAAGTACTTGCAAAGCCCTGGATTCCAAACTTCAGTACAGTGCAATAAATACATAAATAAATAAATAAATAAATAATAAAAATGTAATGTATAGAGGCGGGGGGGGAGTGGAGGAGGGGCAGAATCCACTAGATGGGAATTTTTCATGTCTCTGGAAAGATCCAAACTGCCCTGATGATGGCCCTGACTAAAGTCGCCCAGAGCAGCCACACAGGAAGTGAGTAGATGTGGAAAGGAGGGAAGCAGCCCTGGGAGGGAGGAGCTATTTTTACCTCCACCCCCATACAGAAGGGCAATCCTGCCCCAGATACGCCCCAGCGCCTCGGCTCCACAGACCCCTCCCTGCCCAGCGTGGCTCACTCAAGGGGGTGCTCAAAGGAGTCAGGGGGTCACCCACAGCAAACAGGCAGCCCTGCAGGAGAGTCGGCAAGAGGGCAAAGGCTCGGCAGTGGCTTTCTGCGCACCCAGGCCTGCGTACTGAGAAACACAGCGTAACGTGGCCAGAAAAAAGCAGGGAAGGTACAACGCAGGGCAGATGGCTCTTTCCCTTCATTACTGATACCAGGAATGAAGTTCCCAGAAAGAACCTTCCTGCTTGCGTTGTGTTACTTCCCATTTGGTGCCAAAACCTTTACAGCCATTTCTAGAGTGTGTACATGTGAGTGCCCCCATGTGCCCTTTGTCCAAGGCTGGTAAATACCTGTTATGGATTAAAAACTGGTGGTCAACTTAGCACCAGCTGAATTACCCATCAGGATGGTGCCAGTTGTAGATGGCCCACCTGAGGAAAGTTGCTGGCATAAATAGAGATGTGAAGAAGAGCAAGGCCTTGTGGGTTCTCTTAAATGTTGCTGTTTCAAGCCCTTGGTCCTCCTGGAGGAGCTTGTCATGCTGGCTTCCCCAATATGGATTCGGCCAATATCATCAGAGGAGCTCGGGATCTCATCAATGAGAGTGGCTGTGGTTCACTTTGGGGGAGCTCTGTTCCCCACATCAAGTATCGCTTCCTGGCTCCAGAGGGGAAGATGTATGCTGGAGAAGCTCGTCACGCTGGGCTTCCTGATCTGTACTTGACTGTTCTCATAGTTATGTTACAGGCAACTGAGTTAGTTAGAAATATTATAGGCAGTCAGGCAGGGCTGGGCCCTCAAAGGAACCAGTACAGAGGACCAGATGTCTTGTGACCTTGGAAGAGATACACACCTTTTACTGTGGGCCAGATCTCAAGATGGAAGGCAAAACAAATGCAACCACACCCTAAGTATAAGTACTAGGGATTAGGGATGGATAACTTTGAGAACCCAGGAATTACCATCCCAACTCCCTACAGAAAGCCACTGATCTGTAAGAATGCTTGCTGACTACGTGACTCACTTCCCCATTTGTCCCTGATTTGGTCAATTTTATCTAAACAATTAATCTTATTGGTTGACCACAGTTCTGTCCCACCTCACACTCGTCTGCCTTGTGAGTTCCCAGTTTTCCCCATCATAGTTTTACTCTATAAAAGTCACTAGAAAAGACAGAGTCTTTGGCAACCCACTAGGGACCCCTTCTGTCTCTCTCAGACAGAAGCTTTCTTTCTCTCAATAAATATTTCTGTTCTTAACCTCCATTGTTCCTAAAATTCATTCTTTGATTTTAGAGAACATGAACTCATGCTGGACATACAGTAGGTTGGGTGTTTCATTCCCCTATATCATTTGGAGGTCTTCCCCCGAGATCGTTCCCCTATATCAGTTGGAGGAGCTCGGACCTCACTGCTGCTGAGGATAGCTGTGGTCCTTTTCAGGGAAGCTCTTTGAGCGTCCTTTTCAGGGAAGCTCTTTTTCCTTACTTTGAGCGTGACTTCTCAGCTCCAGTGCAGAACCCTCAACCGACTGGCACAGCTCCTTCACCCCGCTGGCACAGACTTTCTAGCTTCCACCGCTGACCCTTGGCCTTCCCAGCACAGATCTGTAAAATAGACTGGCATGAGTCCTTATCGTGGGCTCTTAGATTTCCAGTTGGATTTGTGGGAGGCATTGTCATGTGCTTTGAGTCTTTAGCTGGACTCATGCAGGACATTGCTGTGGGATCCAGGCCCTTAGCTGACTATTCTGGGTCTTTAGTGTTGTGGACAGATTTTCCTGCACTTTCTTGTGTTTAACTCATCATAAAACAGTATTATAAATTCTGTGTTCTGTATGCAGTTGTTCTCCCTGTAACCCCTGACTATAACACCACCGAATACTAAAAACAGCAAGAGAAGGCAAAATGCCTCAGGTATCTGAAGGACGAGCCACTCCTTGCTGTAGGCATTTTCCAAGAGGAGCTGCTTTTCCCTTTCAGCATTGGCCATCAAGTCCCAGTACCCAGCAGGTGCGGGAACGGGTACCGCGTGTGGCCAGCCTCTGCCCCTGATGATAAACCGGATCTGACCCCCTCCCCCTCGGCATCCAGCGGTCACCTGGCGCACACCTCCGTGTCCTGCATGCTTCCACGCGTCCCCTCTTTTATCCTCACCACTCCCCCCCCCCGTGATGTTGGTTCCCATCTTTAGGGACACCCCAGCCAGGGAGATGGCAGCCACTCGTCTCCGACCACCTGCTGCCAAAGCAAGAGCCCCCGGGGGAGGAGCTGGCGCGTTCAGAGCCTCCCTGCCTGGCGGGTAACGTCCTTGACCCCTCGCTTTCAAGGTGTGTGATGCGGGCTGCCTTCGCCACTTCACAAGCGAGAAGACAGGGAGACATCCGGTCCCCAAGTGCAGCAGCCCTCCACGTCGCTTTACTTGTAGCTTCTGTTCAGAGGTCACTTTAAATACTAGTTATGTCCCCCAGTACTGATGGCTTCTCCGTGGGGTGAAAACACTCAAAGCCCTCCTCGCTTTCGAATCGTGCACCACACTGTCATCATCCAGTCGCCGCCCCGGGCAGCGCACACGGGACTTTTTCCAGCTCTGCACTCGCATCCACTGATCTGAACCTCTCCCTATCACTCCTTCAACCCGCTTCAGATTTCAAAGAGTATAACACGCTTGGGCTTTAAAAATGTGACTTCTCTTGGAAATGCGGGGCGAGGGCCGGATTTGTTGATAATCCTGACAGCCTCGCTCCGCAGAACCTGGGAAACAGGGAAAACACTCGCTGAGACCAAGCTCCTGGCGGGCCACTGCAGTTTCGTCTACTGCGCAGGCGCCGCTCCAGACAACTCCAGCGTTGCCCCCACCCGCCTTGGGCGAGCCCACTGTCTGGAGCACAAGGGGGTGCGGCGAATCTCCGTTGTTCCCGAAGATGGTCCGAGCCAGCCTCTGGCCAATCAGAACACTTTATCACCGGCTCTGGCAGCACAGGCTAGAACTTCTTTTCCTGAAATACTCCGGCGGAGCAGGGGCGGGAGGTGCCTGTGATTGACGGTAGCTCGAGCCACTTATCAAGCGGGGTAATGTTGATGAGCAGCTACTGCTACAAATTGTCTTAAAAGAAAAGGCTGTTGGTCTCGCCCCCTCCTACTACTGGGTCTCCTAGAGTCTGGAGGGGTGGGAGGTATTGACAGCAGCCAATGGAGAGCCAGTGAGGAGAAAGAGGCGAGGCAGTGGACGATGGTTGCCAGGTTAGCAAATTTGGCTTGGTAAATAGCACGCGAAAGGCTTGGGGCTGTTTCTCAGAGATCCCAAGACGGGGCTGGGCCGGGAGTGAGAGCGCCCGCTTGCACATTTCCAGGCTGCTTCTAGGGCCTTCAACCGGGCCTCATCTGAGCTCTCCCTCCCCCCTAGCGCCCGATACCCTACCCCGGCCAGGCCCGGTCGAGCAGCATCCCCTCCACGGTCACAGCGCCTGGTGATCACCCTTCCCCACTTCCCTGGCCCAGGCCGGACAGAGCTGCGAAGCGCACCCACCAGCCCCTCTAGCAGCAGCTTCCTTCCCCGGTTGGTGGCAGTCCTTGGTTACCATGGTGAAGTTGGCAGCCAAATGCATCCTGGCAGGTGAGTCTGAAAACTTGTGCTTGAATACAGTGCTCTCCAGAGTCCAGACCCTTCATAATTCAGGGGGAGCTTTTGTTCAGGGAAACTCCCAGCACTCTCTGTTTCTCTCCCAAAGGCGAGCTGCTGCAATTAGCGATGTAGTAAATGCCATTAGGCAGGAAGCGGTTATCTTCCAGACCGCGTACTCGGAGACTCCCAGTTTGAACTGTATTAACAAGGAGCAGACTTGTTTAAAAATCAGACTCAGCGAACCACAAGTGCTAAATCATTTGCTGTGGCCCAAAATTAGGCATCGGTGACTTTGATAGGCTTTACTTATGGGATTCTTTTCCTGGCCCCACTTGCTCTGATAAAAGCGATAGAAGAGAGTTTGCAGAGTTTGCTGTCTTTAAGGTCGAATATTCCTAAGCTGCCCTGTCTCAGGAGAACAGATTCATGGAGTCTCCTCAAAGTCAGCCGTCTTTGTTTTGTTGATTGCCATCCCAAGCAGCCACTACAAAGCCTGAAACCTAGTAGTTACTCAGTAAATACTTACAGGATGGAAGAAGGTGTGGCATTCCTGTCTGTAGTGTTTTCTTTGTATCAGTCTGCACATGTAGAAAAGTGACTGCAGGGATTGGAGCTGTGACTGCAGAAGGAATGGGTATTTTACTGTCTTTACTGCATTTAATCTTCTCACCGTAGCACACCCAGGTAGACTCTGCAGTGTTCTCCTCTTCCTGAGGCCCTGCGGCGGTGCCCAGGGTCCACCCCAGTGAAGTCATACACCGGATTTACAGCCCCAGATCGGCCCAACTCCAAAAATCTTTACCCGGTGTTAATGTTGAGACCTGTGATCCTTCCAGGCTCCCCTGACCAACTCAGGAAAGAATCGAGGAGAAGTTACATATAGAAAAACCTCCTCTTTATTCCTCTCTTCCAGACCGAAAATAATTGATAGTTGGTTTTTCTGTTTGTTTTTTCAGTACTGAGAGTTGAACTCAGAGCCTTCACACTGAGCTACATCCTTTTTTAAATTTTGGGACAGCATCTCACTAAATTGTCCAGGCTGGGCTTGAACTTGAACTCCTCCTGCCTCAGTCTTCCAGACTGCTGGGCTTCCTGGCATGCACCACCACACCTGGCTTGAGGATAGTGTTTTTAATGACTTTTCTGTTTGAAACTAAAAGGCATCATATAGAATGATACCTGACAGTAGTAAGTCCAGTCATACTGGAGCAAAAGATATTAATGGTTCTCAAGGGACTCTCTAGTTTCCAAAGCACCAGGGGAGGCAGTGTTGTGTAGCAGAAGTAATTCTGGCTGCTTCTCTTGCTGGCTGTGTTACATTGGACACAGCATTTCTTTGAGCTTCACTTCCCTCATCCCTCATTGGATGAGGAGGGAACATTTTCATTTTCTAAAGCTGTGTTTCTTTTTAAAATGAACTTCTGTCTTTTACTGTTCTTCCCAGTACCTTTTGAATTCAGCTTCCTGAGCACTTTCTGTGTGGCAGCCCTGTGCTAGGCCCTCAGCCCTGCTCCCATGAATCCCGACAACATTGCTATGGGGTCAGTTGGAAAGCTGTCATCCTGATTTACAGATGAGACAAATGAAGCCTAGAGGGGTGAGAACACTTGCCCACGGTCACACAGAGCTGCGTGATCCAGAACCCAGGTGATCTGATTTCCAGGACTCTGTTCTTAGCACAGGCTGTACCGTCCTCATACCTTGGTCCTTTTTGCCCTTCTTTACCGCTGCTTTTTCCAGCACTTGTTTCACCCGATTCCAGCAGCAGCGTGAGTCAGTGGCTCTTGAACTCCAGCGCTGCCTGCAGGGCTAAGTCTGCAGCCTCCTGTCAAGGCCCCCAGGGCATCTCCTCGCAGAAGTTTCCAGGGATCAAAGACCTCAGCCTGGGACTCCATCCACCACACCCCTCAGGAGTTGTTCCCATTCAGCCCCAAAGGCCCACACTTCTCTCGCACCACTGCTCGTCACGGCCCTGATGGTCAAGTGGATAGTCACTCAGAAGCTGTTTACTGGGCATCTACTCTCTGTGAGTCACCACACAAGGTGCCATGGAAACCAGGATGGACCAGCGCAGCTCCGGGAAGAACTAAGCTGTGCATGGCCAGTTATAACGCCAGTGCCACAACCTCAAATTCATTCCCCTTTGAGTGCCTGACTCTGGAGAAATATCAAGGCCCAGCTACTGCAGGTTCTGGTTCAGATGAAAAGAGAAAGCCATACTTGATGTTTTTCTGTAACTGATTTATCTTAAAAACACTTAAATAGTCCTTACTGTATGCCTGGCACTATACATATTAACTCAGTAAATCCTATAACAATTCTATGAGGTAGGTACTTGTTTAGTAACCCATTTTACAGATGTAGCAACTGAGGTACAGAGCCGAAGGGACCGACCTACGGCCACGCAGTTGGGAAGTGGGGGAGCTGGAGCTTGGCTCCTGGGTCCATGCCCTTAATTACTGTGTCATGCTGCCTCTCTGTGTACGTAGGGGTGACAGTCGTGCCTCTGTGGATCACAGTGCCAGTATCAGGTCTCCTGCCGCCAGCAGGGATCCATTGCAGCCTCCCAGGCAAGACCAAGGAGATGGCACTCCCCTCCGAGGCTGCGTGAGGAGGGACTAATTGAGCTTTGCTTGGAGACAGCAGGATCTGGCTTTGGGTTGGAAGAAAGTAGTTGTGAGAGTATGGGTGTTGAGGGACGGGGGAATAGGGGAACAGAGCCCAGATCCTGTGTACAGGACAGGTGGAGAGAATGGAGGTTGGGCCAGTGCTGACTGGAGAGAAGTTGCCGGTGGTGTTAGGGATGAAAACTCGGCTCTGTGATGTCCACTAGCCCGTGTGCTGCTGGGGTGGGGTAGCGTGGGGAGGACGGGAAGGTAAGAGGGCCTCTGTGGAAGCGTTTTCAGTCCAGGCCTGATCAAGAATCAGCATTGCAACAGAGCCATTTTAAGGATGTCACTGGCCTCTTGGGTATCAGGGCTGGAAAAGGCCAGAGGAAGTGCCCAGAGACACAGCAGTAGAGAGTAGGGGCTGTCAGAAGCCTGGAGGAGCCACAGAGGGGTGCTGCACCCCAGAGGTTGAGCTGTGGGCATGAGACCACCATGGCCACAGGTCACTAGGGGCTTTGGAGGGCCTATATTTTTGAGATCTCTCTTGGTCCCAGGTGCTGCATAATCAAGGTCTAGGTGAGAAACAGGAGCTACACGAGGTGAGGCCTTCACTGTACGCAGTGGACCTTAGATATTGAAGGGTTATTGTTAGGTATTGAAGGGCTCAAGAAGAGAAACAGGAACACTGAGGCAGCACAGGAGTAATTGCAAGAAGGAGCATGGCTTCTGGGACTAGGGACAGAGGGAGGTGGGCGTGGTCATCAGGACACTGAGGTTCAACTTGGAGGAAGCCCTGGGAGCTGAGTGCAGATCCCACCGTGCTGGTGCCTGTGTGTGTGTGCACGTGCATGGGACAGGGATGTATTTGTCAGCTTTTTGTCACTGTGATGCAATTTCTGACATATACAATTTAAAGGAAGAGGCATTAATTTGGCTCACGGTTTCAGAGATTTCAGTCCATGGCTGGCTGGCTCCAGTGCACAACCATCATGGCAGAAGAGCACGGCAAAGGAGAGCTGCTCTCCTGATAGTGCCCAGGAAGCAGAGCAGGGGAAGAACCAGAGAGAGAGAGAGAGGGCAGGGAACAGATATGGTCCCCAAGTCATGCCCCCATGACCTACCCAGCCACACCCAGAAATGTACTTTACCAATCTCCTAGATTTACCAGTCTTTATCTGGATAGTCAGGCTGACAGTCATGATTGCCACAGGGGACATCAGGACATGATCGGATGGTCGCAGAGCCCTGCCCCAGTGCTGCAGAGCAGAGTGTGGGAGGCAGGTTGGCGTCAGGCATGGTCTCAGGGCAGTTTGAGGATACGAGGTGCATAAGAAACAGCAGAGGTCTCAAGGAATTAAAGAGAGGCCAACCAGGTACGGGAGGATCTGACGGCTGCATGTGGGGTCACTGAGGACATGTGGTGGTGAGCAGAAAGAGTGAGCTAGGTGGGTGAGACCTCTCAGGGATAGGCGCACACTCAAGGACAAGCATGGCACAAGGTGGCTGTGGACACAGGTGAAATGAAGGCCCATCCGCGCCCCTCGCCATGGAAACCTTTATGGGTAGCCAGAAAATCAGATGGCCCAGGAGAGAGCCCTACCTGCAGTCAGTCAGGGGATTGAGGGTAACTGAGGCACAATAACCAGGAGCAGAGCACCTAGGACAGCCCCTAGGAACGGCCACATCTTTGAGTGGGAGAGGGGAGGGGCAGGAGACCCGGCCAGTTCAGGGGCAGAGGCCACCAGGATGGCTTGGCAGGAGGGGCCTGCTTCAGTCCACCTCACCCTTCAGAGGCATCAGGGTGAGGCGTGAGAAGAGACCACTGCATGTGGTGGTTACAGGGCCATGGGGTGGCCAGCAGTGCACTCCGCCTGCACCCCCAGGCTCCGCCCTTGCCCCTCGGGCAGGAAGCCACCCAGGCTGGTGACCTGGCTGCCTCTCTGCTTCCTCGATGCTCTCTCCAGCGACGACACTGCGGTTCTCAGCTTGTGCTGTTTGAATTTGCACTTGTCATCTTGTTGCTCTGCAAACGTGTTTATCAGTTCTGTCGCCTCTCTGCGCTCGGATGCTTCCCTGGGGCCCACACAGGAGGTTTGCTGTAAGTGTTGGTGACTGACTGACAGGCGGGAGGAAGATTTATGAAATTAGCCAGAACCAATCTGCGGGGAGTTTCACAAGCAAGAAGAGCCAATTTCCAACTGGATTTAGGAGCAGAGTTGGAGTCTGGAGGATGGGAACAGTCCAGGTACCAAGGAGGGGAGCCGTGTGCTCGGGAATGGGGGTCCCCAGCAACACATGATCCAGGCCACGGTGCCCAGGTGTCCTGGAAGGCCACAACCATGAAGGCCTGAAATGTGCCAGGTGCGGTCTCTTGAGCCCTGGAGAAGGCCGAGCCGGTGCAGAGAGCGCGATCGATGCTGGAGTCCTAGGCCCGGTACCAGTTTCTCCCCGAGTCTCTTCGTCTGCAGCCGAGGAAGGCGGGGGCATCGCGTGGGGAGGAATGAATGAGACTGTGACTGGGCTCCCAAGGGAGTGCGGCACAGGTCAGCTCCCTTCTAAGACGTGGTGGCAGGGAGCAAAGCAGGTCCTGAACAGCAGCCTCCAACCTGGAGGTGTTCACATCATCGTCTCACAAGAGAAGATTATAGGTGGGAAAAGGCAAAGCTGGAAAACGAACGGAGTGGCAGACTGCCGAGAAGTCAGGCAGGGAGAAGTGTGGAAGCAGCTGTAAAATGGGGGGCAAAGGTGCAGAGACCCTTCCCAGCGACACGGGCCAGCGGGGCACGCAGTGCAGGGTGACATCTCCGAGGGTCAGGAGGGCGGGATGACCGGGTGGGAGCCGAGGTAAGCGTGCTGTGGTGGGAAACCTGCCACACACGCTGACAGGTGACATCAGGGGACAGCGGGCAGGGCCGTGGGCAGGAAAGTGGGGAGGCAAGAGGGGAATTCCAGGGGAGCACACAAAGTGCTTCTGCCACCTTCCACAGCATGAGAGGGACCCGGGGTGCCTGGCTCCCCACAGTCCGGTGGGAGCTCTGAGGTGCCAGTATCTGAGGTCGCTGATTGACCAGGGGCAGCCGGGCAGTGAGCCCAGGTGCGAGGCGGGCTGGAGGGGCTGGTTGGGCCACAGTTAGAGTGTCTAGAATACCGTTGGAAGGTGGACCCCAGTGTCACAAATAGGCACCCAGAGTAGGAATAAAAGATGTCCCTGAGGAACGGATTTCAGGACGATGAATGTGGCATCTGACTTGTGTCCCATAAATGCAGATGACAGGCCGTAACCAGGTGGCAGCCCTGCATGCAAGCCGTGCAGCCAGGGGGTGGGGGGCTCGCCTGAGTCGCCCCATCCCTCATCTTTCCTGCCACGGCTTCCGGTAAATCCAAGCTTGAAAGCGGCAGGGTTTCGCATGGGTGTGTCTCGCCGGAAGGGTCACTTCCCTTACCAAGGTTCCACCCAGACCCCTCCTTAACCTCCCTCACCTATGGGTGGTTCTTTCCAGCAAAAGCAGCACTCATCAGGTAGGATTCGTTCTGCTGTTGTGAGCTTTGGCGGGGGTTGCGCGGGCTCACGGCCCTCCCTGTGACCTCTCTGGCTCCTGTGACAGCCAGCGGTGTTTGCCTGGAAGACTCACGGAAGTTGGTGGTCTGTAGAGCAAGGAGATCTGGTGAGGACTGAAGCGGTGTCTTTCTTCTGCTCTGACCCCAGGAGACCCCGCCGTGGGCAAGACCGCCCTGGCACAGATCTTCTGCAGCGATGGGGCTCACTTCCAGAAGAACTACATTCTGGTGAGCTGGGGCCCGGGCTGGCCAGGGCTCAAAGAGGTGTGATGGGTGACCCTAAGGGAGTGACTTTCCAGAATCCCTGGAAGCGGCCCCAAGGGGCCGTGTGCGTGGCCTCATGGACATCATTATTTTACCCCCCATAGTGAGGGGTGACCGCAGGCACCCCACACCCCGCCAGTCCCTCTGGTCACCACAAGCAGCAGGGGCAGGGAAGTGGGGAGACAAGGGGACCTCTGACTTCTGCAGGCCGAGCATAGACAGCCAGCCAGGGGGAGCCCTCCAGGGAGTTGGGGTCTCGTCCTGATGCCTATGCTCTTCTCTTCCTCGGCAGACAACAGGGGTGGATTTGGTGGTGAAGACTGTGCCAGTTCCTGACACAGGTGACAGCGTGGTGAGTGGCATCCCTGACCCAGGTGCACCCAGGGCTACTCCAGCGGGCCCAGGGCCTCGTTCCTGGGAGGCACACAGGTGGTAGCGGATTGAGGCCCTGACTCCCCTGTTCACGGGAGGGATTGACAGGGCAGCTGGGGACTGGGTGTGGGCCTTGCTGTGCAATTGTTGTCTGATACCAAGGTTCATAACCCAGGTTCCTCTGTGGGAAACCCAGAGCTCAGGGGATGGAATCTCAAGATGTTAGTTTGTGTGACCCTCCTTGGCAAGAGGGTTTGTAGCTTCTTCCAGATACTTAAAGAGGCCCATGAACAAAGAAAGAGAGGGAAGTGGAGGAAAGGGGAAAAGTGGGGAAGGGAAGAAAGAAAGAAATTTTAAGCACCCTGACACAGCGAGAAAGGCCAAGACAAGAACACAGGTGGCCAGCATTGAGGACGGATGATGGTGCTGATGTTGGGACAGCAGGTGTCGGTGGTCCGAAGCCAGCCAGGGACCGCCCTGCTAGGAGGGGCAGAAGGGACCTGCACAGAGGCTTCCAAAGGGTTCTCAGCTGGGCTGGGAAGGCTGGGACAGGCAGGAAGGAGCATCTGGTGCCTGTGTCCCAAGCGCTCCCGAGCTGTCCCCATATGATGACAGACTGTCCTACTTTCGATGCCTCCCCAGGCCTCCTCAGTGACCTCCTTTAAAAGAATTGTTTTAAGATTTGAAAATCAATTTGGTTAACAAAGTGCAGAGTGACCTTTTGGAAACCAGAGCGCTCCTCAGCCTGTTTAGCATTCTGTTCCGCCAGGTGGGAAGTCAGCCTGTTCTGGTATTTTCGCACTCGGGGTTGGGAGAGGTAAGGTTGCACGACGTGAGGTGGCTGGGGCGGAGCCTGGTGCTGCTTCAGGGACTCTGGACTTCCTTCTCGTGCCTCGGGAAAGACAGAGCGTGCGAGAAAACGTGTGTGCATGTGGGTGCGTGCATGTCGCCACTGAGCCGAGCTCCTCGTGAGCCGAGAGTGCCAGCCATGACTTGCCGCCAGCCAGCCCGCCGTCGGCAGCCAGCCCGCCGTCTGCGCTTGTGTGTGCTTCCCTGGGACACGCGTACTCTGATTGCAGGAGCTCTTCATTTTTGACTCGGCCGGCAAGGAGCTGTTTTCCGAAATGCTGGATAAATTGGCAAGTACATGAGCTCTTTTTCCTAACTGCCTCCACCCCTCCTCCTGCTACACCGCTAGCCCTTTGCAGTGCTCCTGTAGAAATGGCACTGCACTGTAGCCAGCAAGAGAGCTGCCATGCCATGGCCATATTCATTACGGGCCATTCCTCACAGCCCAGGGCAGGTAGCAGCAGCCTCACCCCTGCTCCTGGATGACCAGATCCCAAATGTGCCAGAAGCTGTGGGGCCGTGTCCTTGTAGCCCCACTCCATGGGGCGTCCATCCTTCACAGCCCTCCCTCTTGTGTGTTTTCAGCACCCCTTCTCGGCCTCCCAGGACAGTGACTGGGGGCCCTGAGATGAGGCTCACCTTCCACCCCTGACCCCCAACCCTGGGGATGGCGGTTCTTCTAGGATGTACCCCTTCTATTGCCCTGGGCTCCCCATACCTGTGTCCATGGCCACCCAAGTGTCTGACCAGAACCCAGCATGCTGTCCCTTGCACGGTGACAGTCCCTATAGCCTGGGTCCAGGAGCTCATCTGATGTCCCGAACTCTCTAGAACCCTCCGCTGCCATTCCAAGAACAGCCACATTTTGATGGAAACTGCTCTCTGTCCCCTTTTTGTTGTCTAAGAGAAGTTGAGCTAACGATGGTAGTAGTTTCACCCTGGGGTGGCTTCAGGCAGCGACTCGTGGTACTTAGCAATAGCCACACTGTGCATGGCCTGACGCTGGGTGCTGCTGTGCGTGGCAGAGGGAAGTTGTGCGTGGGCAAGGCAGGGCCAAATGCTTCCCATCAAGCCCCACACTCCCTCCAGCCGGCCTGACTCAGCCTCACCCACCCAGGCCTCAGTTTGATCCCTGGGGTTGTGTCCCGCCTCCAGGAAGGCCTGGACAAAGGAAGGTTTCTTAAATTCAGACAACACCAAGGTATTTCCTGATGCCTGCAGGGGAGTGAGTATGTTTTGTTTCTGGGGTGAGCATATGAGTCAACCTGGAGGAAATCAGGGGGGTCGTTGGTTCAACCCATGCTCCTGCACCTTGGGTACCTCCAGGAACCAGCATAGCCCTGGAGATAGGGAGAGAGCCCTCCAGAGCCAATCGCGGGCTGGCCCTCCAAGGACAACTGGAGGAGACAGGATTCTTCCCTAGGCCCACCCCAGACATAAGCCAGGGCCACCCCGCCTCCCCAGGGCAGGACATGCCAGGACTCTCTGAGCAGCCCCTTCAGCCTTTGAGAGCGAGCCCTGGCTCTCAAGAGGGACACAGAGCCCTGTCCAGTCAGTGCGGTGTGTGTTAGGGCTGCTGCTGGCACTGCAGGAGCAGCAGCGGCCTCTGCATTTTGCAAAACTAGCCCTGCTGGGAAGATCCGTGCAGACGCACTCCCTGGCACTGGCTCGGGAAGGGAAAAGGCACTCACAGCTTGCAGGGTGACGGGCCCTGGACAGCAACACCCAGGGAAGAATGAATTAGCAAAGCCCAGCGGAGCTCTGGGTAGAGAAAAGCCTCAGGCCCACCCTGGATCCACTGTCCCTAAAGCTTGTGGACCTGGGCAGACCAGGTAGCCTCCCTGTACTTGGTTTCCCAGTACAAAGCAGGACGATTCAGTTGAGAAGTTTCACAGTGGTGCACAGAACGTCCAGGCAGAGGGCCTGGCCCACCTGTGAGCTCGGCAGCCGCCGCCTCCCCTCCCCCTCCCTGCTTCCCTGCCGTCCCGCCCCCACATGGGACACCCCTCCGTTCACTCCAGTGGAGAAGCCACGGTACCTCTGTGGCTGTGCCCGTTTCCTGACTCACATCCCCTTGATAGTTCTCCTGTGTCCCTCTGCCATCAAGTCCCTTAGTCGAACGTCAGATTGTCCCCCAGCCCAGGAATTGCCTTCGCATTACTGACCTGTGCTCCTCCTGTCCCTCGGGCAGTGGGAGAGTCCGAACGTCCTGTGTC
Source organism: Dasyprocta punctata (assembly GCA_004363535.1). NCBI lineage: Eukaryota > Metazoa > Chordata > Mammalia > Rodentia > Dasyproctidae > Dasyprocta > Dasyprocta punctata. The sequence continues at coordinate 23,588 of RJWM01023457.1, forward strand.
TCGTCTATGATGTGACCAACGAGCAGTCTTTCAGTAACTGCAGCAAGTGGCTGGAGAAGGCCCGGGTACAGATTCCAGGCACGTCCCTCCCAGGTAGGAGCTGGCAACGCGTGCGTTTCCAGCAGCACCTCTGTCCTTCAGCTCCAGCGTGGGAAGTCCCTTTAGGGGTCACCGCAGGGGCAGATCAGGGCAAAGCAGGGCACTGAGGCTCTGACCCCCATGGCCAGGACGGTGCCCTGGCTCTGCCTCTAAGTCTGTAGGTACAGTGGGGTTGATGTCTCCCACCTGGTAGGGCCGTGTTGAGACTCAAGGTCATAGGGGGAAGGTGCTGTCATACGAATTGATATTTTCAGAAAGCTAACCCCAGGGAAGGCTTTCTCATTTTCTCCTGCGTGTGGGGCACAAGTTGCATTCAAGTCCTGTTGTCACTTCTGAATACTTTAAATCCGTTTATTTCTCATCGCTATGCGAGATCAACAAATTCTCCTCATTACAGACCAGGGAAAGCGATCTCCAGAGACAGGCTCAGAAATTAGCTGTAGCCGATGCAGCTGGGAGCAGAACTAAATTATCTCTGAATCCCTGACTCTGAGCCCAGGCTTGAAATTAGTATTAATGACCATTTTTAAAGTTTGCCCCATGTGCTAGGAATTATCACAAATGCGCACCGAAATTGGCCCTCGCCTGCACAGCACTGGTAATCATAAGGAAGCGAGGGGCACAGATACACGTGAAGCCTTAAAAAAAAAAAAAGTGGGGGGCCAGGCACAAGCTGTGTGTTCAAGGCAAAAATCACCAGTTCTCTTGGGGCCCTGGGAACCAACACAAGACTCCTGGCCTTCCTACAAGACCTCTGACCTCCCAGCCCACCGCAGCCAAATGTGATGTTCTGGTTGTTTTCTTTTGGGTAGGAGTTTTAGTGGGGAATAAGACGGACCTGGCCAGCAGACGAGCAGTAGATCCGGAGCAGGCCCGGGCATGGGCACTGGGCCAAGGCCTGGAGTGCTTTGAGACTTCCGTGGTGAGTCCCTCCGTATGCCCCCAAGTCTGGGGTAGCCTGTACGAGGAGTGGCTGCATCCTCAAGCCATCTCTGCAGGGTCCTGTTGGGAGCTGATGTTGTTGTCCACAGCCTGAGGTGTTTTTGCAGGCTAGCAAGAGTCGCTGGTCCTCTCAGTAAAGCAGAGCCACCAGGCCACTCTGGGAGAAGCTGGGTCTGCACTAGTGAAACGCACCAGTGGACCTGGTTCAGTTTCCCTGACCTTGACGCTTGCATGAGATGGTCCAGGTGGCTGTGTCATCGGTAGGTTACTCCACTGGACCCTCACAGTCAGTCCTACAAACCAGGAGTTTCCCCGCTCCTATTCCTAGTTCAGGGTTGAACAAGTAATGACTGCCCGAGACCAGGTGACCAGGAAAGGGCCAGGGCCAGGAACTCCAGCTTTTCATGCCCACCAGTGCCTCTTGTGTCCTTGCCTAGGTGACTCCAGGTTGCAAAGTGTCCTCTAAGCCAAGAGTGCTTGTACAGTGGGCAAATCAAGTATAACCTCCTATGTATATATAAAAAAATTACTTGGGTCAGTTAGAGAAAAAGAAAATGAGAATGTTTATTATTTGATATTTGGATCCAATTTTGCTCTTTGAATTTCATTTTTTTTTCCTGCTTGAAAAGAAATAGGTCTTGAAATCTTTAAAAAAAATGAATTGTTTTTCTTTGTGGATGAAGTTTTAGTTTTTGCTGGTGCTTTCAAAATTTTCTCCTTAGACATAAGTTTGTATATGTGTATGCATAGGATGGCTAAAATGATTATACTTTTAAATGTATTGGTTATTGAAAAGGAACAGTTGATACATGTTTACATTAATTTTACATGTCTATATCTATTAATCTAAATAACCCTTTTGAAGGTATCGATATGCAATGTTGCAACCATTGTCAAATTCCTATCATCTTGCTTTGTAAACCTGTAGCACTACTCTTCTGGGTTTGTTAAAAAAAAAAGAGAGAGAGAGAGACAGTAACCTGCCACAGCCTCTTTAGCTTGCCCGAGTCCTGACCTGGGGTGTCCTGACCTGGGGTGTCCTGCCCTGTGGAACCCCTTCCTACACACCCTATGTGAGCAGGAGCCCACGGTGACCCGCACCACAGTCCCCAGGGGCTCCTGCCAGGCCCCTCTGGCCGTGGCTGTCACGGGATCTCACCGTGGGGCCTCTAGACCTGATTCTTTGGCTTTCCAGAAGCCAGCGGGGTGGTGCACAGCCTGGGCTGGCTCCTCCCCTCAGGCCGCTCCCCTACAGGCTGAAGCCACTGCTGTTCAGTCGCTGTGTGGATGTGAGCGCTGGGTCCCCAGCGTGGCCTGCTTTCTGCAGAAAGCCTCTGCACTCTGACCTCGCTGGCAAGGAGCTGGGCCAGCTGTGCCACCCTGGCTTGTTTTTGAAACCATGGGAACCTCGGGCTCCTCACCTGTAAATAGGAATGATCAAATATGTCCCTTACTGAGTGTTAAGTGTGAGAATTAAGTACGATGGTGGAATGAAGCACTTAGCAAAGAGTCTAGCGCGTAGTAAACACTGAGCAAATGTTAGCTTTTTAAAGTATAAATGTTCCCCCCAGTATCTTGTTTTACGGTTATTACTGACTAACTCCTCGAATCCATAGCTTGTACACAGACGAGTGTCACCCTTGCCTCTGGTCCAGTTATCACAAATGCTAAATTAATGAAGCTCGAATTAGAGAACCTGTATTGCGCCATGCTGTGCGGGGGTTGGCGGGCCCTCTCCCCCACGCAGCAACCTTCAAAGCCATGAGCTGTGTCACCCACAGCACGGAGGACCGCCCTGTCCCCTCTTCCTCGCTCACATTGGTGGCACTGTCTCATATTCCCCAGAACTCAAAATTTAAAACCCGCCCTGACACATTAGTCACCAAAGGCCACGGGCTGCGAGTTTAAACTCCGTTCAGGTGTTGCAGAGAGAGGGTATAAATTATGCTTGAAGAGGCGGCAGTGAAGTGCTTTGGTATTAACTACACAAGTTAACTAGTCCCCCCTGAGTTGATGCTAACAGAAGCTCCACTGGCAGCTCGGGTAAGAAAGCTGTAATTAAAAAGGAAATATAACCAAACGCTGTTTGAGATGCAGCCAAGTCTTGACGCCAAGCCCGTCTCCTCTCCCTGAGTGCAGCAGCAATCCTCTGGCTGACCCAGAAGCACGACCTACCGGGCTCTTTGACTCCTTGACGCCCCAGAAGGTTTGAAAATTTTAGGCCAAAAAGTAAAAAGAAAAGCATTTCTTTAACCAGAAATTAAAAATTATAATGAATAAGCAACAGCAGCAACAACAAAAAAATCCCATTGATCATCACTGGAAGACAGTAGTAGATGTAAACAAGTTCAAGAATGGTCTACTGGGGCGACTGCCCTTGCAGTAGCCAGGAGGAGGGAATAATGTGTTGAGGACCTACTATGTGCTGGGCATTTTGCACATTATCCACTTTTGCTTCCTAGCAGATTGACAAGACAACTTCTCTTATCCCTGCTGTACACTTGAGAAACAGATCAGAAAGGTTGTAAAACTTTCCCCAGTTGCACAGCCAAAGAGGAGTAGAGCCAGCACCAGGACCCAGGTCTGGCCAGCTGGGATGTTCACGTCTTCTGGAAGGGGTCCACTCTCTGCCCTGTCCCAGAGCACGCCGTGGCACTCTTGGGGACAATTCTAAGCCACACCGAGAACGAGTCTAAGTCTACTCCAAGTATCCTGCGCTTTAAGCAGACCTACTCTATCAGTGTCCAGACTGTATGAGCAAGATTATGATTACTCATTCGACAAAAGGATTCCTGTCACTGGGAACCCTCTTAGTGCATTTCGGAAAGTGGTTCAATTTCCATTTATTTCAGGAGCACTCTGTGGTGTCTATTGAGGTTCGCCGGCACTGCCTTCCTTGCTTTCTTTACTGGGTTCTCCCAAGATCGTGCTTCGGAGAGCTTTCAGATTCATTTAGAAGTCCTCATGCATAGCTGTGCAGGCCTTATTCTCTTCCCATTCGGGACTTAACTGTGCTTTCATGGAGGTGGCAACTTTCGGGGCTGTGGCAGTTGTGAGCCCCTACAGGTGCCGGTCTTGGCTCCAGGCTGCCCCCTTTCCTCAGGACACTCCTAGCACTGCCACCTGTTTCCTCACTCCAGGGGTCCCTTACTACAAAGTCCAGGTAGCTCTCTCCATGGCCCGGTCCCCTCTGTACACAACCGGCTGCATCCTGAGAAGTCTGCTTCTCAAACCCAGGATCTGGAGTGCCAGCCAGCTGGGCCGCTCCAGCCGGGGCCCCATCCACTCATCTGGAAAACACAGTCACCGCGCGTGACGACTTGGGTGACACTCTTCACGCGGAGCTTCGCCTGTTCTGTTAGGGATACTTCACTGCTTCCTATCAAGGTTGTGCTTTCGGCAGCTGCTGAAGCGCATTCTGCAACAGATTCTTGTACATTCACACTTTCAGCTGTTATCTGGGTGCTTTCTTCTGCCAGCTTGTTTCTTAAAAATTAAAAACACATGAGCACACACACAGAGCAGGAAAACAGTGATAGGGAAGTCGAGGGTCACCTTGCCATATGCCCACAAGGAGGTCTGTAATTTCCCAGCCCTTAGCTATACTCCAGGGCAGTGGTGGCGAATCTGTGGCACACATGACACACGGAGCTGTTTTGTGTCATTGACAGCTCTAAAAGGTTTGCCATCACTGCTCTAGCACACGTTCTTTAACTTTTCTGATCCCTGTCACACCAGAGAAATGTCCTTTGGATCCTGTAGTCATGAGAACACTTGTTCTTGCCAAGCATAATGCCACACACCTGTAATCTCAGCTACTCTGGAGGCTGAGGCAAGAGGATTGCAAGTTGAAGGCCAGCCTGGACAGTTCAGCAAGACTTTGTCTCACAAAATAAAGGAATAGGGATATTTCTCGGTGGCGAAGTGCCCCTGGGTTCAGTCCCCAGCACTGCAAAAAGAGAAAGCTATCATATTAGCTAGTTCCAGCTATTACAATATCCAGCCCTAGGTCATGGCGAGAACTCCTGGTTTGATCGAAAGTCACACCTCTGGCAGGCCCTGGCGGAGGGGGAGGCAGCAGCAAACAGTGCTGGGTGGTGGCTGTGTCCTTTGTGGCCCACCCTGTGACCTATGACCCTCCTGGAGGGTCCAGCAGAGCCCCTTGAGGGCAGCACCGAGCCAGCCCTCATTTCCCACTGGCCCACAGGAGGCGGAATTCGGAAACGCCTGGCCCATGTCCTCCAGGAAGCTCCCTAGGGCTCCTCTGCTCCCTTCAGCCCTGACCTTTCCAGGCTCCTGTTTACAGCACAGGGCAGGGCTCTGTCTGCTACTGGCATTGACCTGTGGGGCTTTAACGTCGTGCCAGTGCGGCTGAAAGTGTGGGCTCTGTAGGAACAGCCCTCTCCCGTGGCCCACCAGAGGTGTTACTTCCTCTGTCAAACCCCGGCTCCAGCATTTGTGCCGGCTGTGGCTGTCCGCGAATTCCCTTTGTCTCTGTGTCTGTTTCCTTCTTATAAAGCTGGCAGCATGAGGGTGGCACCCCCAATGGTACCAAGATGAAGCCAGATGGGGAGCCCCTGGGGTAGGGGAGCCTGGAGAGCGCGCCAGCTCCCTGGGTTAGGAAAGTAACAGCGCCCCCTCTGACTGTGTCCACAGAAGGAGATGGACAACTACGAGGCCCCTTTCCGCTGCCTGGCCACGCAGTTCCTCCACCTGTACCGGGAGAAAGTGGAGCTGTTCCAGAGCCTGGTGTGACGGCCCCAGCTTGTTCTGCAGGACAGCGCAGCGCGCAGGAGCGTGGCGGAGGGCTCCGTCTCCCTCCCGGCAGGCAAGAAGATGGAATTGCCTCTGCACTTCGGTGTGTCATGACAGCTTTAAATAAAAGCAGCAGCAGCGGCAGCAGCAGTAGCTCCTTTCACTCTTGGCCCAGGCAGCCCTGGCTCCATTTCACATTCTGGCTGCAGTCACAGAGCGGCCCTGTCTAGGGAGGGTGGTGGTGGTGTTGGGGTGAGGGCCCTGCCTGCCCTGTGTGGCCTTCACCGAGAAGGGTGACCCTCAGGGCTACCTCAGGCCAGGCTGTCCCTTTCTAACCAGCTCCTGCTTTTCTGGGTGACCTACTCCCCTTGGATGGCCACTGTCCCTGACCACACAGTGTCCCCTGTCAACCTCTGTGACTTGAGGCCAATTCCTCTGCAGCTGTCTCAGCCAGCCAGCCAGCGATCTTCACTCTGCTTGAGCTCTACTGTCTGTCTTGTCTTAAAGCACCACGTTCATTGTCCCCCTGCCCTGATTAAAGGCCCACAGACGGTCCTTGCTGCTGTGCTCATCAGTGCTGCAAGCTGTAATCTGGCATCCCGGGCCTTCTGCACCTGTCACTGGCCCCTAGGGGCCTGTACCACCACCTTCCCCCACCCCAGGCAAGGATGCCAGGGTGCCCCGTCGTACTCCTGTCAGTCCCAGGGCTCTGCCTTATAGGAGGGGGCCATTGCGTCAAGGGCACCAGCTCTGGGGTGGGCGGGCCCCGTCTGTCCCAGTGATGATGGCAGTCATGGGCATCACTGGCTCCTGTTTATGACCTGCCCTGTCTCTGCGAGTGAAGCATGTGACATGTATTAGCTGATTTTGTCCCTACAGGTGGGTCCGTTAACATTCCCACTTTTACAGACAAGGAGCTGGGAGGAGAGAATCAGCTGGGGGGTAGCGGGGCCAGGACGATGGTCATCAGGGCCCAGTGCACAGCCCCTCTTCTGCCTCCTCCGAGCTGGCAGGAGCATGTGACGGTCACAGAGAAGTGACATAACAGATGTGCAGGGCATCTGTTCGCAGGAAGTCGCCCTCCTGGGCCCCGCCTCTTCTTGTGTTTCATGACCACAATAGTCTCACTCCTTCAGAAAGCCACTGTCGAGGGCTGACAGGGCTCTGGACACCAGCAACACCAACTGCTAGGCCCCTGTGACATGCCACAGGTCCTCCATAAACAGCCAAGAGGGAGCATTGCCTGTCACCCCACAATTGGTGACAAGGGCCCACAAGTGTGGACACAGATTTCATGCTAAGGAAACGACTTCCTGGAGGCCTTTTCCCTGTGGCTGCTGGGAAGCCCCGCTCCACCCCGCTTCCACCCTCCGATCTCCATCAGAAGATCGGAGCAGCCACAGTTGTTTGGTGGGTGCCCTCTCTGGCCGAACCTCTTCTCCCCTAGAACCAAGTGAAGGAGCCCCCAGAGCCTCCTATGACAGAGGACTCTGCCAAGAAGAAACACCGGCGCCTCGCTGCCCAGCTGGATGCTGGCTGAGCTTCAGGAGCCCGTGCCAGCTGCAGGCGGGGGTCACGGGTGCCCCCTCCAGAGGTCAAGTGCAGAAGGCCTGGGAGAGCTCTGCCCCCCGCAGCAGCAGGGAAGCCGGGCTTCGTGGAAAGGGGGCACAGGTGGCTCGCACAGGGTTCTGACAGGGGTGCCCACGGAGAGGAGTCCCGCGACCAGCCAGGCGGGCACGGGGCAGAGAGCTGCTTCCCCCTGGAAAGGGCAGGGAGCTGGCAGCTGGCAGAGCTACGGAGGGAGCAGCTGTCCCCTCCGTGAGGAGGCCCCAGCCTGAGACGGGTTAGATCAGCCTGTTAGAAAAAGCCAGCAGGAAGGAGGAGTTCATGGAGCCCGACGGAATAGAATGGCTTAGCTTTGAGGCCCACTGAGGTAAACTGGTGCTACAAATGAGTAATGATCAAGATGGCTCCAGACAGTGCAGACAACAGAATTGTTACATCCCGCAAAAAAACAAAACAAAACAAAACAAAACAAAACAAAAAAAAAAAACTCGCCAGCCAGTCTGAGGTGAGACTTTTGGAAAGTAAGACTCTTGAAGATTTGATGCTCAGGGGCGGGTTCATCTACTGATGAGATCAAACATTGGTGAGTTCATCTATTGGTGGATTCCTCTACTGGCGGGTTCACCTATTGGTCAATGTGCTGTTAGGAGGTGGGGCCTTGTCGGAAGAGGCGGGGTACTGGGGGCGTGGCCAGGGAGGGCGTGTCTTCCTCCTCTGCTTCCTGGGCACCAGGATGAGAGCTGCTTTGCTCCGCCCAGCCCCTTCCACCACGCTGTTCCTGTCCTGGAGCATACTGACTGCCGACTGAATCCACCTAAAGCTAGGAGCCAAAATAAACGTCTCCTTCTTTAAATTGTGTCACGTATTTTGTCCCAATGACAAAAAAGCAACCAAGAGAAGAACGAAGCTGTGGTCTGTGGTCCGCGGTGATTTATCAGGAAGCCCGGTTAGGTGGTCGCGAAGGACCCTGAGCAAAAGTTACAACTGAGTGGAGCCCTAACAACCGTGTGACGTAACTGGGGGTGGGGCATGGCCAACAGGGACAGAAAGTGCAAAGGTCCCGAGGCACAATTTCCAATGTCAAGGAATTTAAGGCTGATGAAGGCATAGCCTGATGTGTACTGGGAAAACAGAGGGACGGGGGTCCTGCTGGGCCACTGTGGGAGGAGTGTGGATTTTATTCCAAGACCACAGGAAGCC
>RJWM01023458.1:0-32145 GCA_004363535.1 Dasyprocta punctata
AAAACTCCCGAGAAACTATAAGAATAAACCTTTCCTTCCCTACCTTGGAGCTTCAGGTATTTTGTCTCGACAACGAGCGAAAAGTAACTAAGACAAGGGTGGAAAGAGGGTATAGTTTCTCGGGGCTATTTTAGATGTGAGGAATGGGGTGGCATACAGCCTAATTGGGAGGAAAATCTTGAGGAACAGAGCTATATTGAAGAATAGTCAGAGCCAGCATTTTTCTGTTGGTAATCACTTGTATACAATTCTGTAAAAATTTAGAGAAAAGACTGAGGAAACATGATGCAAAGAGAAGGAGAAGGATAATAGGACTGGAGGAGTTGGGTTGAATGTCCTAAGTTGAGGTTTTTTGTCTTGCTATTGATAGGGAAACTGGTTACAGATGTTCTGTTGAGAAAGTAGAGTGGGTCTTCTTTTTATATTGGGGGTGGTACATGAGATTCATAAAAACCAGACTTGGGGAAGAACTGGAGTTGCTGTAGAGGTTGCAGCAGACATAGAAATACAGAACCAGCAATCTTTGGCTACAGTAGAATTGGAGTGGTTTAGCAAGGAATGAGCTAATGATAAAGATTTGTATAAATAATTGGGAATGGCTGAATGAAGTTATAGGAGAGCAAACATGGGGCATGGTGAAAGGAAGGAGTGTGTTAACTGGGTCACGTGTCATAAGTAAAGGGAGGGGAGGAGTTCAACTAGAACTATGGTGAACTCAAACACAGGGAAAAGGTGGTTTATTCCTGAGACAGAAGACAATTGAGGGAAAGGGATCACCAAGATGGTAGAGTGGTAAGCTGTAAATGAAGAACCTCTTTGAGAATTGCCATCCAGATGCTGGAATATAGCAATGTGAGGAAGACATGAAGGAGGAAAGTGGGTCTCCTGGACACAGGAAGGATCTGAAGAGTTATTTGAAGCCCTTGGAGAGAGTGAAGAGAGAAACTTTAACAAAGAAAAAGGAGCAGGCCACTGGTGCCTTCCCTTGAGATGGGACTCACTGTGAGAGAGGAGTGGTTCAAGTCCACGGACATGTAGTGACTGCTGGCAACTCCAGAGGCCTCCACATAGAGACACTGCAGCGGAGTACAGCAATGGATATAAAGGACTGCACTAGCTAGTGGTGAGTGTTGAAGGCTAAGTTGTCCCATGTAGGAGACAACAAGAGGCTGGGATCCATCTTGGAGAGGGGTTGGCTGAGCTCAAGTCTCAGAGTGACTGCTGATTCCATCTACTGGCTCCCAATTGGGCTCAGGTCCATGGAAGGTGTGCTGATGGCTGTAGATCAAATGAGTCTGGTCTCGCTCAGAAGGTGCAGGCTCACTAAGACTATCCTCTACCCCCACCTTAAAGCTACTGCTGGCTTGCTGGGATAAATCAACATGGATCAGGATTTTGTCTCCACATTTTGCCAATCACTGACAGCAGAGACAAAGCTGGTAGTGTACTTTCATTATTTCTCTCTCTCTCTCTCTCTCTCTCTCTCTCTCTCTCTCTCTCTGCTTTTTTTGTTGGTGTTCTGGGGTTTATTTTGCTTTTTTTCCTCCTTCATTGATCTTGTTTTTATATGTGAATGTAGTATCTAGCTACTTTGTGGTACTAGTTCTGTTTTTCTTCATTTTATCTCTTCCTTCTCTCTTTCCCTCAAGACTTCTTCAACAATTTCCCAAAGCTGGTGTGACCCCTGTTTTTCCTCCAGCCTTACTTCTAATCTCTTCCTTTACTACCTCTGTAGTTTTTTCCTAACCAATTTTAAATTTTAACACCTGAGGATAAAATTGACATATTAAGGACTTATATACCACACATAATTTTCTGGTCTGTATTAGATTTCATTATATAGTCACAAATCAGGTTCATATGATTAAAAGTGGCAAACTAATGGTTACCTCAGCTTGTCATTTTCCAGGCTGTGATTGATGCTATTGTTATTGCTGATAGTACTACTTTAGCAAAAATTGACATAATTTTTCTAAACAGAAATTCTTCCTGGTATTCCAAGAATGAGTTTGACTAAGGATCATAGAAAATACTGTGGCACAGTGCCAAAGACGCAAGGGCTGGGCCAAACAGGCAACAACTTCTCATCACTGACAAATTGAAGAGATAAAATCTTGAAACAGACTCAAAACCCAAAATCTAGCTACGCTTGGAAGATACCTCAGAGTAGTCATTTCCTAGGGGTTCTAAATATTTCCAACAGAACAAACAACTATAGGTAATTTGCAAGAATCACTCCAGAAATTAAGCTAAAAAAGGAAAAGAAACTGAGAAGACACTTAAGATGCAATCCCTGACATCCAGTTCACCAAAGGTAAACTCAGGAGGCAATGAGGTGGGACAACCTGAAAGCCATCCACCTGGCTTCTCTGAAGAGGTAAAAAATAAAGAAATTGAATGAGCCTCTAGAAAAACTCAAATCAGAAATAATTTCTCACATAACTGTAGAGATGTTGTTCACTATGAAAACCATGCTTAGTGAATCTAAAGCAGGTAGAGACAACAAAAATCAGAGAAGCTTAACAAAAGTTGGAAGCCATGAGTGCTCAACATAGGAAAGAAATGAAATCCATAAAACAGATTCAAACAGATATCTAGGAGAATAAAAATTACATTGAAAGTATCTGCAGTAGATTAATCACTGTGAGGACAGGATATCAGATATGGAATACAGGCTCACAGTTAGTCGTCATAAAAAGAAAGATTTCTTAAAAGTAGCAAGGGATCATGAGAAATGAATCCAGCAGCTTCTAGATGAGGCAAAGAGGAATAACATACGATAGATTGGAGAGAATGAAAAAGCAGGAGATAGTACAGAAGTTATAAAAAACTGTTTACAGATGCCATGACAGAAATTTTTCCTGGTAGAGAAAAAGAATTTTACATACAAATAAGAGAAGCATATAGAACTCCAATTATAAATGATCAAAAAAGTATATATATATATATATATATATAGCCAGGCATATCATAGTCAAGATTCCAGAAATTCAACAAAAGAACAGAATGTTAAAAGCTATGGGAAAAAAACAAATCACATATATTGGAAAGACCAGCTGAATCACAGCTGATTTCTCAGCACAAACTATCAAGTCAAGGAGAGATTGGAGTGAAGTATTTTAAGTAAGGAAGGAGAAAACTTTCAACACAGATTGATGTACCCCTCGAAACTCTTTCAAAATTGATGGAGAAACAAGATACTTCCACGACAAAGAACATCTGAGGAAATTTATGACCACTGAATCAGCACTCCAAACTGTTTTGAAGGACATTCTACAAAGAGATCACAAGGACTACAATTCCATGAACCCCAACAGAAGGAACCCACAAGGTAGGGCAAACAATTAAACAGAGTGGTTGAAAAAAAAAGGTGAGATGCAAACAACAGGAAAATAATATGACAAGGATAAATCAATACATGTAATTTATAACCATCAGTGTTAATGGTCTCAATTCACCAATGGAAAGACACAGACTGGCAGAATGGATCAAGAAGCAGGATCCAACAATATGCTGCATACAAGAAAAGCATATAATTCAATAAATAATTCATAGACTGAAGATCAAATGATGGAAAGCAATACACCATGGAACAAGAACCCAGAGAAAAGGAGAGGTAGCTATTCTATTTGCAGACAAAGTGAGTTTCAAGACAAGATTGATTAAGAGAAATAAAGAAGGTCAAAACATTCTTATAAAGGGAATAATTCAGAGGAAGAGAAAACAACCATAAATATATATGCAGCAAATATCAGCACACCCAATTATATAAAACAAATACTAATCAAAATGAAAAATTAAATAAGCACCAATAAAATGTTTTGGAGGATCCCAGTACTCCACTGTCACACAAAGACAGATCAACTAGACAAAAAGTCAACAACAAAATGTTAGAAGTTAACCAAACATTTGTACAAATTTATTTAGTAGATAGCTACAGAGTGTTCCACCCCACAACACCAGAATACATATTCTCAGCTGCACACAAGACATTTTCCAAAATAGACCGCATACTAGCTCATATAACATGCTTAAGTAAGTGCAAAGGAATTGAAAATTTCCCATGCATTTAATCAGACCATAATGCAATAAAATTGGAAACCAATGCATAAGAAATCAAAAGAACTTCATAAACACATGGAAATTAAATAGCACCCTCCCGAGGCCTGGGACCCGCCGAGGCTTGCCCTGGCACAGTTGATGCTCTGAACTCCTTACAGCCAGACTCAGGGTCCGGGTGGCATCACAGTCCAGGGTACACTCTGCCTAGCTCCCTGGGACTGGGAGGCCTTGGCCTCCACCCAGTTAAGGCAGAGGCTCCACCTACACACCTCAGGAGGCCGCCCTCACTTGCTGCACACAGGATCCTGCTCTACCAGGTCCCACGACTCAGCACAACCCAAGACTCAGTGCGACCCACAGAGGAATGCCCAGCCAGCCTCACAGGACACAGAGTTACTCAGCCAGCCCAGACCAGGACTCAAGAGCTGCTCATCAGGGACTGACCAGCATAGCTACAGGGCCTTGGAGAGCTTGGGCTCCCCCCAACAGAGTGCAGAGCGTGTGCGAGCTCCATACTTCAGTGGAGATACCTGTGCGCCACATCCTAGAGCTCGTGGCCCCTGAGCAGCCAGGAGAAAGGCTCTGGGACTGTGGCTGGGGACTCGCCCAGGCTTGCCTGATGCTCTGAACTCCCTGCAGCCAGACTCAGGTTCCAGGTGGCATCACACTCCGGGGTACACTCTGCCTAGCTCCCTGGGACTGGGAGGCTCCACCCACATTCCCAAGGAAGCTGCCCTCACTTGCTGTGCACAGGATCCAACTCTACCGGGTCCCACAACTCAGCACGACCCACTAGGGGAACAACCGGTCAGCCTTGCAGGACACAGAGCCACATAGGTTCTAGAAGAAAATGACAAAACAAAAGACCAAGAGGCAGTCTCAGTCCCACAGCCCACTAAGAACAAACTCAAGAGACACTGAAATGGATGACAGTGGGAGTCACACAACTGGACTTTCTGAAATGATAGAAAATGCAGTAAAGAAACAGCTTAATGAAGCTATAGAGAAATTCAAATCAGAAATATTCTCTCAGTTAAAAAATGAAAAGAGAATCATTATTAAAGAAATGTTATGTGTATCTAAAGAAGAGCAAGACAAAAAATAGAAGAACTTAAGAAAATGATCGAAACTTTGAATGAACAATATAAGACACAAACAGAATGCATGAAACAGATGCAAAGGGAAATTCAGGAAATGAAAAACTCCATGGAAAGTTTGAAAAACCATTTGAATGAAGCTGAAGATAGAATCTCAGATCTTGAAGACAGCATGGGAGATCATGGCCACAAAAAAGATTCCTTAAAAATAGTAAGGAACCAAGAAACAACAATTCAACAGCTGCAAGATGATGCCAAGAGAAATAACATAAGATTAATAGGCATCAATGAAAAAGCAGGGGTCAATACTAATGACCTGTGAAGACTATTCACAGAAATAATAGCAGAAAACTTTCCAAACATGGGAAGAGACTCTGAAATACAGGAAACTGAGGCATACAGAACCCCAATTAACCATAACCAAAACCCAGACACATAATAATAAGGGTATCAGAAATACAACACAAGAACAAAATACTAAAAGCTGTCAGAGAAAAGCAACAGATCACCTATGAAGGAAAGCCTATCAGAATCACGGCAGACTTCGCAACACAAACCTTTAAGTTAACAAGAGCTTGGAGTGAAGTATTTCAAATCCTGAAAGAAAATAACTTTCAACCCAGATTGATGTACCCTGCAAAACTATCCTTAAAAATTGATGGAGATACAAGATACTTTCATGGCAAAGAACAACTGAAGAAATTCATGGCCACCAAATGAACACTACAAAGAGTACTGAAAGACACTCTAGAAAGAGACAAAGATACCCACAATCTTAAGAACAACAACAAAAGGAAACCACTAGGCAGGGCAAATACTTAAACAGAAAATGTAGAAAACGAACAACAGAAAGATGTCATGACAGGTATGAGCCAGTACATATCAGTTATATCAATCAATGCAAATAGTCTCAACTCACCGATAAAAAGAAACAGACTGGAAGAGTGGGTTAAGAAACAAAACCCAACAATATGCTGTGTACAATAAGCACATTTCACTCAAACGGAAATTCACGACTAAAAATCAAAGGCTGGAAAAAAATACTCCATGCAACAGGAAGCCAGAAAAAAAGCAGGGGTAGCTATTATGTTTGCAGATAATGCAAACTTCAAACCGAGAATGATCAAAAGAGATAAAGAAGGTCACTACATACTTGTTAGGGAAAAACTTCAAGAGGAAGACATTACGATCACACATATATATACACCAAATGTGGGAGCACCCAACTATGTAAGACACTTCTTAATAGACACGAAAAACCAAATAAACAATAATACAGTTATAACAGGGGACCATAACACGCCACTTTCACAGAGAGACAGATCAACCAAACAAAAAATCAGCAAAGAAATAGCAGAACTGAATCAAACTTGTGAACAAATGGACCTAGTAGATGTATACCGAGTATTCCACCCATCAGCATCAGAATACACATTCTTCTCAGCTGCACATGGGTCATTTTCTAAAATAGATCATATACTGGTTCACAAAACATGCTTAAGTAAATGCAAAGGAACTGAAATAATTCCATGCATATTACCTAACCATAGCGCAATAAAATTGGAAATGAATGACAAAAAAACCTACAATAGCAGCATAAACACATTGAAATCCAATAATACTCCCCTAAATAACCAATGGGTCACAGAAGAAGTTAAAGAAAAATTAAAAAACATCTACAATTGAATGAAAATGCAAATACAAATTACCGGAACCTGTGGGATACAATGAAAGCAGTCCTCAGAGGGAAATTTATAGCACTAAACTCTCATATCAGAAAAACGGAAAGAACACACATAACCTAATGCTATACCTCAAAGTTCTAGAAAAAGAAGAGCAAGTCAAGTCCAAAGCCCAAAGAAGGGAGGAAATTATTAAGATTAGAGCAGAAATTAATGCAATTGAAACTAAGAAAACAATACAAAGAAATAATGAATCAAAGAGTTGGTTCTTTGAAAGAGTAAATAAAATTGATAAACCCCTAGGCAACCTTATCAAGAAGAGGAAAGAAAAAACTCAGATTCATGCAATAAGAAATTGAAAGGGTGAAATCACTACAGACCCAGTGGAAATACAGAAGATCATCAACACCTACTTCAAAAACCTTTACTCACATAGATTTGATAACACAGAAGAAATGGACAGATTCCTAGAAACCTATGAATTACCAGAGCTGAATCAAGAAGACATAAAGCTGCTGAATAGCCAAATTTCAGCTAATGAAATTGAAAATGCAACTAAGACCCTACCAATAAAGAAAAGCCTGGGCCCTGATGGATTCACTGCTGAATTCTATAAGAAATTTAGGGAAGACTTAATGTCAACACTCCTCAAACTCTTCAATGAAATCGAAAGGGAAGCAAGTCTCCCTAACTCATTCCTGGAAACAAGTATTACCCTAATACCAGAATCAGAGAAAGACTCAACCAAAAAAGAAAATTACAGGCCAATCTCCCTAATAAACATAGATGCAAAAATCCTCAGTAAAATACTGGCAAATAGAATACAGCAAGTTATCAGAAAGATTATACATCATGATCAAGTGGGATTCATCCCAGGAATGCAGGGATGGTTCAACATATGAAAATCAATACATGTAATACACCATATCAACAGGGCCCAGGAAAAGAACCACATGATCATCTCAATAGATGCAGAAAAAGCTTTTGACAAAATCCAACACCCATTCATGATCAAAACCCTACAGAAAATCGGAATAGATGGTCTCTACCTCAACCTGATAAAAGCTATATATCATAAACCAACAGCCAACATCATACTAAATGGAGAAAAACTGAAAACTTTCAACCTAAAATCAGGAACAATACCAGGGTGTCCATTATCACCACTCCTATTCAATATAGTTCTGGAAATACTAGCCAGAGCAATTAGACAAGAGAAAGAAATAAAGGGAATAAGGATAGGAAAGGAAGAAGGGAAATTATCATTATTTGCAGATGATATGATACTCTACATAGAAGACCCCCCAAAATCCATTAGAAGACTTCTAGAAGTAATAACCAAATTAAGTAATGCAGCTGGATACAAAGTGAACACTCAAAAATCAATAGCATTCAAGTATACAAACAACAAAGTCACTGAGAGAGAAATAAGAGAAACACACCCTTCACTATAACATACAAAAAAATGAAATACTTAGAATCAACCTAACAAAGGAAGTAAAAGATCTATACAGTGAAAATTACATTACTCTAAAGAAGGAAATTGAAGAAGATTTCAGAAAATGGAAAGATATTCCCTGTTCATGGATAGGAAGAACAAACATCGTGAAAATGGCCATTCTCCCAAAATTATTACACAGATTTAATGCAATCACAATCAAAATATCACCTGTCTACCTCACAGAGCTAGAGAAAGCATTCCTGAAATTCATCTGGAACCAGAAAAGACCTAGAATAGCAAAGGCAATTCTGGGCAACAAAGGGAAGGCAGGAGGCATCACAATCCCCAACTTGAAACTATACTACAAAGCTACTGTGATAAAATCAGCATGGTACTGGAATCAAAACAGACCTGAAGACCAATGAAATAGATTAGAAGATACAGCCACACCTACAAACGCACTCAGCCACCTCATCTTTGACAAAGGGGCCAAACAGGTACATTGGAAGAAAGACAGTCTCTTTAACAAATGGTGCTGGAAAAACTGGCTTTCTATATGCTATAAACTAAAACTAGATTCATGCCTATCACCTTGCACTAAAATAAAGTCAAAACAGATCAAAGATCTGAATAGAAACACAGAGACACTAAACTTACTAGAAGACACAGTAGGTAAAAATCTCGATGACATAGGAGTAGGCAGAGAGCTCTGAACAAAAATGAAATTGCACTTGCAACACTTCCCAGAATCAACTGGGATCTCATCTTACTAAAAGATTTTGCATGTCAAAGGAAATCTCCAACAGAGTGAAAAGAAAACCCACGAACCTGGAAAATATCTTAGCCAATTGTCTATCAGACAAAGGACTTCTATCTGAAACATGTAAAGAATTAAAAGAAATCAGGCCCCTAAAATTCAAGGACCCAATCCAAAAATGGGTATCTGAGATGAATACACACTTCTCAGAGGAAGAAATACAAATGGCAAATAAATATATGAAAAAATGTTCAACATCAATGATCATTTGGGAAATGCAAATTAAAACAACACTGAGATTCCATCTCACTCCAGAAAGAAAGGCCAAGATTAAAAAGTCAAGCAACAACAAATGCTGGAGGGACTGTGGGGAAAAAGGAACTCTTCTCCACTGTTGGTGGGAGTGTGGACTGGTGCAGCCACTGCGGAAGTCAGTGTGGAGATTCCTCAAGAAGCTAAGATTAGAGATCCCATTCAACCCAGCTATCCCACTTCTGGGCATTTTCCCAGAAGAATTGAAAGCATCCTACCACAGTGATATCTGTGCACCCATGTTTATAGCAACCCAATTTGTAATAGCCAGATCTTGGAAACAACCCAAGTGCCCATCAATCAAGGACTGGATAAAAATGATGTGGTATTTTTATACAATGGAGTACTACTCAGCTATTAAGAAAGATTGCATTGAGACTTTTATAAGTAAATGGTCACGACTTATGACTATACTCATAAGTGAGATAAATCAAACCCACATGTGTAAATACCGTATTGTGTCCCTAGTGTAAGAAACTGAAAAAGTGTATATGATCCAAAATCTATAATAAATACTATGTAAGGGTAAAAAACAGCTTGAAGAAGAAAAGTAATTGGGAAGGGAAAAAGGGGAAAGAGAGAAGGGAAAAGGAAAAGATATAAATCTGTATATATGTATATGTAAGATAACTAAAACGAACACACTACTGAATGTATTCGTTATTGAGAAAGAACAGTTAATACTCGTATGATTACATCAATTTTACATGTCTATGTCTGTTAATGTAAGTAACCATTTTTAAGATAATGATATGAAATATTGCAACCATTGTCAAGATTCTATCATTCTGTTTTGTAAATCTGCAATGTTACTGTTGTGCATTTACTCTAGTCATTTGTTTGTCTCTTTTGCTTGTTGTCTTTGTTATACGTGTCTTTTTTTTCTTTGCTTAAAAAAAAATCACCCTCGCTAACATCCAATGGATCATAGATAAAATTAAAGAAGAAATTAGACAGTTTCTTCAATGAAACAATAATGACCGTACAATATACTGGAACTTATGGAACACAATGAAAGCAATCGTAAGTGGTAAATTTATAACAGTGAATACCCATATCATAAAAACAGAGGAAGTGCAGGTATACAACTTAATGGTGAACCTCAAAATTCTAGAAAAAGAAGAGCAGGTTAAAGTAAAAGCTGGTATGAGGGAGGAAATTATAAAGATCAGAGCAGAAATTAAATGCATTGAGAAAAAAATACAAAGAATCAATGTATCAAACAGTTGATTCTTTGAAAGATTAAATAAAATTTAAAAATCTATATCCAAATTATGCCAGGGATTTAGCACAGTGGCATAAGTGCCTGCCTGGCAGGTGTGAGGTTGTAAGTTTGAACCCTGGCACACACAAAAAAAAGTTTTCCAAACTTATCAAAATAAAAAAAGGAATGAAAATATTCAATTCCATGCAATTAAGAATGAAAAGTGTGAAATCACAACAGACCCTGCAGAAATCTAGGTCATCTACACACACTATGATAACTTGTATTATAATAAGATATAAAATTCAGAACTGATAGATTCTTAGATACACATGAATTACCAAAGCTGAATTAACAAGATATAAAAATCAGAAATAAATCAATATCAATCAATGAAATCAAAGATACAATTGAAAACCTATCAACAAAGCAAATCTCAGGCCTTTATGCATTCACTGATGAATTATGCAAGAAATTTAGAGATCTGGCACTACTAGTTTTCAAAAATTGTAATGACATTAAAAGTGAAACAATAGTTCCAAATTCATACCTGGAATCAAGTATTACCCTAATACCAAACTAGGGAAAGACCCAAATAAGAAAGAGAATTACAGTCCAATTTCTCTAATGAACATAGATGCAAAAATTCCCATTAGGATACTGGCAAAGAGAACACAGCGAATCATCAAGAAGAGTATAAACCATGACCTAGTGGGGTTCATCTGAGGGATGCAGGGATGGTTCAACATACATAAATCAATAGATATAATACATCATATTAATAGAGTCAAGGGCAAAAATCATATGATCATCTCAGTAGATGCAGAAATAGTTCTTGACAAAGTGTAGAACCCATTCATGATAAAAATTCCACAGAAAATTGGAATAGATGGTGTTTATCTCAATCTGATAAAAGCTATCTATGAGAAACCAACAACCAACATCATATTAAATGGACAAAAAATGAAAGTTTTCTTTCTAAAATCAGGAACAAGGATGTCTACTGTATCCACTCTAATTTGACCTAGTTCTTGAAACTCTAGCCAAAGAAATTAAACAAAAGTTAGAAATAAAAGGAATATTGACAAGAAATGACGAAGTTAAATTATCAATATTTGCAGATGCCATGATATGCTACATAGAAGACCCCAAAAACTCCACTATAAAACTGGTTGATTTAATAAGGAAATTCAGTAGCATAGCTGTATACAAATTCAGCACTCAAAAATCAATAACTTTCCTGTACATGGATAACAAATTCAAATGAGAGAGAAATTAGGGAAACAACACCTTTCAAAATAGCATTAAAAAATGAAATATTTATGAATCTACCTAATGATGGAAGTAAAGTATCTCTTCATTGAAAATTACAGTACTCTGAAAAAGCAGATTGAAGTGGATATTTTAAAATGTAAAGATATCCTGTGCTCTTAGGTAGGAAGAACCAATATAGTGAAAATGGCCATACTTCCAAAACTATTATACAGACTGAATCCAATTCCAATCAAAATTCCAACAGCTTATCTTGCAGAATTAGAGAAAACAATCTTAAAATTCACTTGGAACCAGAACAGCCCTAGAATAGCAAAGGCAATTCTGAGCAACAAAGGCAAGGCAAGTGGAATCACAATCCCTGACTTGAAATTATACTATAATGCTACTATGATAAAAACAGCATGGTACTGGCAAAAACAAAATAAAACCAGACTCAAAGAACAATGGAACAGATTACAAGATGTAGGAACAACTCCAGACATACTCAGCCACCTTATCTTTGACAGAGGTGCTAAGCACATTCACTGGAAGAAAGATAGCCTCTTTAATAAGTGGTGCTGAAAAAACTGGCTCTGCACATGCTGAAGATTTAAATTGGACACATATCTTTCACCAGCACTAAACTAAGTTTGAAATGGATCAAAAATATAAATAATAAAAGAGAAAAATAAATCTGCTGGAAGATAGAGTATATAAAACTCTATGACATTGGTGAAGGCAACAACTTCATTAATAAAACACTGTTCACACAGAAACTGTCAAAGACCCAACAATTGGGATCTCATCTTATTAGAAAGTTTTTTCACAGCAAAAGTAGCTATCAACAGAGTGAAGAGACAACCACAATGCAGAAAAAATGTTTACCAACTGTTTTTCAGACAAAGGACTTTTATCTAGAATATATAAAGAACTGAAAAAATTTAGACCCACCAAATTCAAAGACCCAATCAAAAAATGTACATCTGAGATGAATACACATTTCTCAGATAAAGAACAATAAATAGCAAATAAATATATGAAAAACTTTTCAACATCACTGGTCATTAGAGAGATGCAAATTTAAACAACACTGAGACTGCATCTCAACCCAGAAAGAACAGCTATCATCAAGAAATCAACCAATAACAAATGCTGGCAGGGCTGCGGGGAAAAAGGAATCCTTTTCCACAGTTGGGGGGAGTGTATAATAGTGTAACCATTGTGGAAATCAGTGTGTAGATTTCTCAAAAACCTAGGGTTAGAGGTTCCATTTGACCCAGCAATTTCCCTTCTGGGTATCTTCCCAGAAGAATTAAAAACATTGTACCATAGTGATATGTGTGCACCCCTGTTTAGAGCAGCACAATTTGTAATAGCTACATCTTGGAATAACCCAAATGCCTGTCAACTGAGGAATGGATAAAAAGATGTCATCTTTTTAAACAATGAAGTAGTACTCAGACATAAAGAAGAATAAACTGGAGATTTTCATAAGTAAATGGATGCAGCTAGAGACAGACATGCATGTGTAAACATAGTATTGTCTCCCTAGTGTAAGGAACTGAAAGAGAAAATAAGACCCAAAATGTACAATAGATGTTTTTCAGTGGGAAGAAATGTTCAAAACGAAAGAGAAACTGGGGTGGGAGAATTGAGAAAAGAAGGAATGGAAAAGCACTATATATACATATATATATATATATATATATATATATATATATAATGATAGCTATACTACTTATTTCTCTTATTTGATTGAAAGGAAAGTTCTGTGATACTATTGTTTGGACAATTAAATGCATATATTTTATATTATAAATAACTTATTTAAAGATAGGAATCTGCAATATATTAACCATTGTTATCCTTGTATTATCTTGTTTTGAAATTTTGTTTTACCTTTTTCTCTTTAAAATAAAAAATAAGTCAATCGAGTTGGAGTTTCAGTAAAATTGATAGTAAAATCTGCAAGAAAACATACAATAAAAAAGAGGATTTTTAAGAGCCTTTGTATTCATTGAACAGGAGGAGATCAAAGAAAAGAAAACAATGTAAACTTCTCAGGGTAGAAATCACACAGAGTGCCCTGACAAAGAAGATATCCTCCTACCCAGTGGTAGAAATACTGAAGAGTAGAAGCCTGAGAATGAAACCAGGTTAAATCAGCATAGATTGATTGAATAAAATAGGTGATGTGGCAGGATAGACAGTGACAATGCATTTAGGTATTTTCTGGAGTTCTGGTCTGCCTGACAGATGTGCGGGAGATTATTTGAGACTTCCACAAAGAGCAAGGGTCAGACAAATTGTCAGCAAGACACAGTTTTATTCTGTAAAAGCAAATCCACTGCAGGGGGGCTTGCAGATGAACAGCCTTGTAGTGCTAGAGATGACTCTGAAAGGTCCCTTCCACTTTGTTTGCAGGAGTCAGGAGTTTAAATCTTCAATTAAAGTCACTTTATTATTTAGGATATCCTCAAAAGGGTGCGTGTCAGAAGGAGGGAGGAAAAGATTAGCATTTCCTTTTGGACTTGTTGCACAACTGCAAGAGTCTCCAATAGGACTGGTCTCTGGGCTGAGGTTTAGACCAAGCAAAAATGTGAGCCCGTACAAAGGTCCAAAATGACTGAATCCAGTGGGCTCTGTAGAGATAGAATGAATTCATAGAAGAACAACTGGGAGGAGGAAGATCCAATCTTTGTAAAGCTGTAAGTTTATTATAATGCATTTAGTATAATGTTAGGTCTTTCTAATTTACCAGAAGATTAAGGTCGATAGTGGGTTAAGCAAATTCCATCGGATACCTAGTAACTTAGACACTGCTAGGGTAATCTAACTAGTAAAAGTTGGGCCAATGCCTGATTGAATGGAGGTGGGGAGACAAAACCTTGGAATTATATTAGACTTGTCTGAATCTATGGGAAAGCTTCTACCCATTCAGTAAAGGAGTCTACCCAAACCAGGAGGTATTGTTAGCTTCCACACTCACAGCATGCGGATAAAATCAATCTGCTAGTTGTGAGTTACATAAAAGTCACAAGTTTGGTGAGTAGGAAAAGGAGAAGACCCCAGGAAGCCCTGTGATGTGGTCACATGCCAGACAGAGCATTGAACAGTGATAGTTTTGAGACTAGTCTTTCGAGGAGAGAAGCAAATAAGAGGCTCAAGCAGCCTGGTTAGTGGTCTGCATACTACATGAAAATTGTCATGAAAGGAACGGAGAATGGTGTTGGTTTATAAAGCAGGGAGGAGGAACTTTCTCTGATTTAGGAACTATCCATCTTTGGTGGGAATTTCTTGGAATTGTTGGTGTTCAGAAGGTGAATATGACAAGACTTGTAACAGAAAGGGCAAAATATTGATCCTTAAGAGAGTGGTAGGTGAGGCCAGCTGTCTCTTTCACAGTTTTATCTGCAAAGACATTGCCAGTGGCTATGTGATCTGAAAGTCTCTGGTGTCTCCAGCAGTGATGGACTCCTGCTTGTATTATCAATAGGGCAGCCTGAAGAAGGGCTTTAATGAGTGGGACATTAATGCCTAAAGGCCCTCAGGAGGTAAGAAATTACTTTTCTGCCCTGATGGAAGTGTGAATTGTTAACATATGGAAGCATACCTTAAATCGGTGTAGATATTAACTTCTAAGCCTTTAGCTGGTTTGAGGGGATGGGTCAGCATGATTAGTTCAGCCTGCTGAAAAATAGTGAATGGGGGAGGGCTGTAGTTTCTGTGACAGACTCTCTGGAGATTATAGCATATCCTGTCATGGAAAGGGAGTTAAGAACAGGTTTATACAAACTTCTATCAGTGAACCAGGTGTGGTCATGGTTGGGAAGGGGAAGAGTAGAGATGTGTGGAAAAGGGGATGTTGCAGGGTGAATTAGGGACATACAGCCATACGTCTCTGGCCCTTTTTAAGGGAAAGCAAGTCAGTGAATCATAAAGTCAGGTTAAAGTCTGGGCCCAGGAAAGTGTAGGGCACATTTGAGGCAAAGGACACACAAAAATAAGAAAGGCCTTGAGAAGTTAGAACAAAGATACTCCAAGCAGTAAATCTTGCTAATTGAAAGAACTGTCTTATCACAAAGTTTGGCAGTTATGCCTTTTGAATTCTGAGTCAGTTAGTGTCTTCAGCTATACAGTTACCTTGACTTCAGAGGCAACACTGTGTCACAGACCACTACAGGTCTCTACTCTGAACATTGGAGAGGAGAATTTCATTTTCTGCACACCAGCTGCTAGCTCTTTGGACAAATCAACTAGGCCTTGGAGATACTCACAAGAAAATATAGAAAATGAGTTGAACACAGGCCTGCTGGCACACTCCCATAAGCCCTGCACTTGGGAGGCTGAGGCAGGAGAAACACTGCAAGTTCGAAATCAGCCTGGGCTACAAAGCAAATCCAAAGCCAGCCTGAACTACATAGTGAGACCCTGTCTCAAAAAGACAAGATAAATAAATTAATTAAATAAATAAATAAATAAATAAAAGAAAACCAGTTGATTGATTGTAGTTTTAACTTTTTTATTTTAAAGAGAAGAAAACAAAACAAAACAGAACAAAACAGATCAGAAAATATCAATGAATGCAAGCAACACAGAACTTCAAAAAAGGAAAACAGGAAATCACCAGTGGCTACCATATTGTCTCTTGTTTGCTTAGAAATATCTGTCCATACCTTCACACAAAATAAATTTTAAAAAAACATAGTATAGAGACAATCAAAACAAAAAAAATGAAATCATTATGGGCCTTCAAACCAGACAGTAGGAAATTAACATTGGGTTTAATTTGCTGGATGGCTCATTGAACTCAGGACATTTATGTTACCAGTTTATAATATTAATACACATCTGATAAAGAAATGAGATGAATAGCCAGATGGAGATATGTGTATGGTCAGATCTGGAAGGGTCCTGAGTCAGAAGTTTCTGCCCTTATGTTCCTGAACATGTCTGGCAACCTGGGAGGTCTCAGAACCCCATAGTTTCAGAATTTCTATGGAGGCTTCATCATATAGGCACAATTGGTTATTGCTGTGGTTTGGATCATAAATGTCCTCCAAAGGCTCATATATCCCCTGCCCACGGCACCACTGCAAGATGGTAAAAGCTTAAAGAGGTGGGGGCTAGTGGGAGGAGGAAATTGACTTATTGGGGGCATACCCTTAAAGGCAACATTGGGACACTGGGACTTTTCATCTTTCTTTTTGGCCTCCAGGAGGTGAGCAGGCTTCTTTCACCATGTACTCCTGCCATGATGTCCTAGACCATTACAGGCTCAAAGCAACATAGCCAAGTGACTACGAACAGAAACTTCTGAAACTAGGAAGCCAAATGAACCTTTCCTCCTTTTAAGTTCATCCTTTCAGGCATTTTGTCACAGTGATTGAAAGCTGACTGACAAAATTAACACCATTTCTAGACTTTCTCCTCTCTTTGGAGAGTGAAGGATGGGGCTGAAAGTTCCAAGGTTCTGATTACAGTTTAGTCTTTCTGGTGATCAGCTTGTATGCAAGAATTCACCATGAGTTTCCTCATTAGAACAAAAAAAATGCTCTTATCAGTTAGGAAATCACAAGAATTTTATAATCTCTGTGTTGTGAACTGGGAGCAGAGACCAGTGTAGACTTACTACTTTATACCTGGCTATGAAGGAAGATGCAGCATATAGGTATATATATGTATGCTGGTGTGATTTGAAATTCTCTGAAGGAGTCACATATTAATGATCTTGTGACTGCTTGTCTTTGGTTAACTGGAGAACTGTGATCATGGAGAGATGGGTTGGTGTATGTGGAGAGCCAAAATTATCTTGGTCTATTTTAGGTTCTTTAACAGCCAGTTATTTTAACATTTGTATCTGATCTAACAGTCTCGTAACTAATAGATAAACTTCTTGGAATATATCATTAAGCTTAGCAGACTGCTATTCTCCAGAAATCCTAAAGCTAAGAATATAATTATAAGACAATATCTGAAACCTATGAAAGAGATTTTCCTACTCTGTTGTATCCCAACTACCTGATACCTCCACTATTGTAATTGGTATATGTATTAATTTCTGATTTTCTTTTGATTTGTGATCATAAAAGTTCATGAAACCTCTTCCATATGTCATTTAGGGTAAATTGAATCTGTGTTCTTAAGCTGTGGTCACTTATTTGATTTCTTTTTTTTTTAAAGGGAATAAAACAAAACAAAACAGAACAGAAGAAAGCAGAGCAGAATAAAACAATGCAAGCAACACAGGATTTCAAAACAAGACAACAAGAAATCAACATTGGCTACCATAATGTCTTGTTTTCTTTGACATAGCTGTCCATATCTTCACACACAATGAACTCAAACAAAACACAATAGTATAAAACCGATAAAAATGAAAGAATGAAAGCATTACAGGCCGTCAAAACCAGACAATAGAAAAATCAACAATGTCTATCATAATGTCTCTTGTTCTCTTCAAAATAGCAGTCCACACTTTCACACATATTGAAATCAAATAATACAGAAAAAACTAAAAACAATCAAAACAAAGGATAAAAACATTATTGAACTTCACAACAAGATGAGAGGAAATCAGCAATGGCTACCATAATGTCTCATTTTCCTTCAAAGTAGCTGTTCATACCATCACAGGTAATGAAATCAATTCTTATAAACTCTTTAGGAGAAGTTCTAGGCATGTATAATCCTATATATATGTATATCTATCCTTTCTGTTTTAGAGGGAAAGACAAAATGAAACAACAAATTACAAGAAAAACAAGAAACAAAAGAGACTAATAAACAACAGTAACAAAGAGCCCCAAACAATAATACAGGCTTGCAAAACAAGATGGTAGGAACATAACTAAGGTGGTTATTTTGCACAGTTATCTTCAAAAGAGTTACTCAGATTACCATATATAAACATGCAAAATTGATCTAATTCTATGAATGTTGTTTTTTTCCAAGAATTAATAGAATTAGTAATATAATCCTCTTAGCTATCTTAAGAGTATACATACAAATTTAGACTTTTTTTCTTTTCTCTTCCTTCTTTTCTGCTTTTCCCTATCTGATTTATTTTTTCCCCTTTGGGCAGGTTGTTACCCTTCAACAATACTTACTGAAGATTTTGTATCTTATTTACTCTTTCAGTTTCTTACACTAGGGAGACAATACAGTATTTACACATGTAAGTTAGATTTATTTCACTTATGAGTATGGTCTCAAGTCACATTCATTTGCCTATAAAAGCCTCAATATGATCCTTCTTTAAAGCTGAGTAATACTTCATTGTATAAAAGTACCACAACTTTTTTATTCATTCCTCAGTTGATGGGCATTTAGATTGTTTCCAAGATTTGGCTGTTACAAATTGTGCTGCTATAAACATGGGTGCACATATATCACTGTGGTATGATGCTTTCAATTCTTCTGGGAATATGCTCAGGAGTGGGATAACTGGGTCAAATGGGACTTCCAATCCCAGCTTTTTGAGGAACCTCCAGACTGATTTCCACAGTGGTTGCACCAGTCTACACTCCCACAAACAGTGCAGGAGAGTTCCTTTTTCCCTGCAGCCCCTCCAGCATTTGTTATTGGTGGTTTTCTTGATCCTGGCCATTCTTTCTGGAGTGAGATGGAATCTCAGTGTTGTTTTAATTTGCATTTCTCTAATGACTAATGATGCTGGACATTTTTTCATGTATTTATTTGCCATTTGTATTTCTTCAGCCAAGAAGTGTGTATTCATCTCAGATGCCCATTTTTGGATTGGGTCTTTGAATTTTGGGGGTCTGATTTTTTAAAATTATTTATATGTTCTAAATAGAAGTACCTTGTCTGAAAGACAGTTGACTAAGATTTTTTCCCAGTTTACAGGTTTTATTTTCATTCTGCTGTAGATTTCTTTTAACATGCAAAAACTTTTTAATAAGACAAGATCCCAGTTGTTGATTCTGGAAAGCACTTCCCATGCAGTTTGATTTTTCTCACGAATTCTCTGCCTACACCTGTGTCTTCAAGGTTTCTACCTACTTTGTTTTCCAGCAGATTTAGTTTTTCTGTTTTAATATTTAGATCTTTGATCGATTTTGACTTTAGTGCCTGGTGATAGGCATGGGTCTAGTTTTAGTTGTTGGCATATGGAAAGTTAGTTTATTCAGCACCACTTAAAGAGACTATCTTTCTTCCAGTGAACATGTTTGGCCCCTTTGTCAAATATAAAGTGGCTGAGTGTTTTGGTAGCTGTGGTTGTATCTTCTAATCTACTCCATTGATCTTCAGGTCTGTTTTTATTCAAGTATCATGCTGATTTTATCACAGAATCTTTGTAGTATAACTTTAAGTCAGGGATTTTGATGCCTCCTGCCTTGTCTTTGTTGCCCAGAAGTGCCTTTGCTATTCTAGGTCTCTTCTGGCTCCAGATGAAACTTAGGAATGATTTCTTTAGATTTGTGAGGTACGCTAATGGTATTTTGATTGGAATTGCATTAAATCTGTATAACAATTTTGAGAGAATAGCCATTTTCACAATGTATGTACTTCCTATCCATAAACAAGAAATACTACTCAGCTATAAAGAAAAGATCACATTGAGGCTTTTATAGGTAAGTGGATATGACTTGCGACCACTATGACTTGCAACCATTAAGTGAAATAAATCAAACTGACATGTATAAATATCGTATTGTCTCTGTAGTATAAAAAACTGAAAGAGTAAATAAGATAGAAGCCTCTGGAGTGACAGGCAAGGCTGGGCGAGTCCCAGGCCTACAGTGTCAGGGCCTTGTTCCTGGCTGGGCAGGCTCGCAACCTCTAGGACCCACCGTGCTGGCCCACCCACTGAACAATGGAGCTCGAGCCCTGCGCTCTGATGGGCAGAGCCCAAGCTCTCCAAGGCCCTCCAGCTACGCTGGCCAGTCCCTGATGAGCAGCTCTGGGAACCTGGGCTGGGCTGGGTTCAGTACCTCTGTGTCCTGCGAGGCTGGCCGGGCATTCCCCTGGTGGGTTGCGCTGAGTCGCGGGACCGGGTAGAGCGCTGATATACAATATATAGACATAATCTGTGAAAATAACATGGGGTGGGATGGAGGTGTGCAACATCAGAATTTTTTGTATATTGCTAAAGCTAAATTGCTATTAATTCAAACTAGATTTAAAAATTATAAATCTTAAGGTGGTATAAATTTAAATGTTAATTTTCTGTTTTTTTTTAAATTCAGTTTTGGTGGTCTGTGTGTTTCCAGCAATTTTTTCAAGTCATATCTAACCTCTTGGCCTTCCTGGCCAAAGGTGAATAGAAATTACCTCAGGCTGCATATAAAATATATAATGTAGTTAATTTATATAAATAAAAAATCTTCCTTCATTTGTATTACAATATTTTAAAAGCAGGGCAACATAACCATAAAATTAGTGGGATACTTGATCTTATGTTTGTGAAACCAGTGTATCAGTGTCTGGCTCAGTGGAAGTGATTATAGTTCTTAGTGAGTTCTTAAGGTGGTTCTTATAGATTTTTTATCTAATTTTACTCTCTGTGCTTTATATCCTTGAAAATAGTGTTCACAAATATATCTGCTGCCAAAAAGTGGTAACATGACTAAGGTGTGATTGTGAAGCAAGTGATATTTTTCCCTGGGAAAATAGGTCATATAAAATTCTATTAAAAAGACATGATAAAATATTTCTTTGAGTTGAATATACAATTGCAACTCCATACATTTCATTTGAAAATTTCTATTAAAAATGGAGTCACAAATATACCCTAGTATTGATTTATTTTTGAATCTTGAAAGCTATGCCTTTAATCCCAGCACTCGGGAGGCTGAGGTAGGAGGAACGTTGTGAATTCGAGGCCGGTTTGGGCTACAACATGAGCATAAGGCCTGCCTGAACTACATAGTGAGACTCTGCCTCAAAAAGCTAGGGCCAGGAGTTTGACTCAGTGGCTTAAGCACCTGCCTGACAGGCGTGAGGCTGTGCATTCGATCCCTGGTGCCACTAAAAAAAAAAAAATCTTGAAACATATTCTCAAATTCCTGTGTCAAAATAGAAAGCAAACCTGCACATTTTCCACTCCATACATGATAGTGTTAAATTATTTGTCATAATTTGAGCTTGTCATGATTTAAGTTGCATTTCAAATGTTATCTTTTGACTCATACCACAAGTAAGTTAATTTTCATCGCAAAGACACATGCTTAACTCATTTAAATGAGTGGTCATATCCACCAAGAATTTGAAATTTTTGAGTCATTTTTTATCTTCAGTCCTTGCACACATTTTCTTTTTGATTCCATAAATGAGTTGATTTCTTTTTCTTTCTTTCTTTTTTTTTTTTTTTTTTTTTGCGGCACCGGGGATCGAACTCACAGCCTCACGCCTGCCAGGGCAGGCACTTAAGCCACTGAGCCAAACTCCCGGCCCTGGTTTTTTGAGGCAGGGTCGCACTATGTAGCTCAGGCCAGCCTTGCGCTCGCGTTGTAGCCCAGGCGGGCCTCGAACTCACAACGCTCCACCTACCTCAGCCTCCCAAGTGCTGGGATTAAAGGTGTGCGCCACCACGCCCGGCTAAATGAGTTGATTTCATTTTGCAAATCTTAAAATCTTTTCAGCATTTTACCCTGATTTAATCACCTTTCTCCAGAAAAGTAAATGATTCCCCATAATCTGGATCCATATTGCTAAGGAATTTCTGAAATTGGCAATGATGCAATCCCTTGGACTTTATGAAATGTATAGCTTTCGTGATGATTTGCATAACATTATACATTTTAAAGCTTCTGTACTTTTTTATGTATGATGTAGTGATATTTCATCAAATGTGAGTTGTCAATGGCAACCACATCATCTATTACTTTATAAGTCCCTCTTTTTTAGTCAACCATCACTGGGATGTCATCAGTAACTACACCAGATATGTTGACAAAGGTTAAAAAAATTCCTTTGATTTTTCTGTCTCATGCAAATAAAGAGGTTTAGTTGTGTCTTTTATTTTAATATTTGTGGGGGGGGGGTTCCTGGAGATTGAATCCAAAGTCTTTCATTGAACTATGTCCTCAGCTCTTGTTTATTTTGAGACAAGATTCTGCTAAGTTACATAGACTGGGCTTGACCTCTTGATCTTCTTGCTTCATTCCACCAAAACACTGAATTCACAGGTGTGTACCACCATGATCAGCTTACTTATGTCTTTTAGTGGCACCGAAGTAGTCCTTTCTTCAGTGACATTATATTTGTTACTAATACCTTTAATAAAAATGGCAAATTGGGCAATATCTGTTGCATCAGTACTTTCATCTACCACCAAAGCACAAAATTTGAAATTAGCAGTATTACTTTCCAAATCTCTTTTGACAGATTTTCCTTTTTGTTCAATTTACCTTGGCTATAGTCTGATGAGACAAACTTATTTCAGAAAAATCATTTTAATAGGGCAAATTATAACTGCCTCAATTTTTACACATTGCTTAATAAACTCACCGTCAGTAAATTGTGAATCTTTTGCAATCAGATTTGCTACCACATTACTAGCTTTTATAAAATAATCTGTTTGAGTGATAACTTTTTTAAAAATTTTGAGCTGAGAGACTTTTTCAGTTGTATTTTGTTTTTATGAAGCTTTCTTTTGTAGGCACTGAATTTGCTAGCTTGTTTTTGAATATAACGTCTTCAAAATGTGACCTTTGAAAACTGACACAATTTCCCTGAAAATTATCCATAGTGTCTTATTGTTTGCCTTCACACACACAAAAAGGTGCTCATCTGTTCCTTCTTTGTTGAATGCTCTTCCTTCATCCATGATTTTTCTTTTTTTGGATAGTTTTCTTTTAAGATAACATTGAAAACATGCTGAGATAAAAAAAATTAGTAAGGAAGCATTCATTTACTTTTCTAGCATTAGCAATGTTGTATGTATAATTCTATCTACATCACGAGCAACAAATTATTTGATACATTTTTATGCTTCTCATATCACAGTTGCTGAAAAAAACTGTTTATAGCAGCAAAATTCATAATAGCTAAATCTTGGAAGCAGTCCAGAGCACAATGAGATAGTGGAAATCAGAAGCCAACAAGTGGAACTTTCTGAAATGATAACAACAGAAGTGAAACAACAAATGAAATAGGCTATAGAAAAAGTAATCTAGAAGTAAAAATAAATGACAATCCAAATGAAAGACATTAAAGTAGACACAGATTTAAAAAAAAAAAAAAAGAAGAGCTCAGGAAAATGATGGCAACCATGAATGCCCAACATAGGAATGAAGTAAGATTTATGAAACAGATCCAAACATAGATCCAGGAAATTAAAAACTCCATTGAAATTATATGCAAGAGATTCAATAAAGGTGAGAATAAAATATCAGATCTAGAAGGCAAGATTATAGCTAGCAACCATGAAAAGATAGATATCTTAAAAACAGCAAGAGACCATGAAAAAAATCAATCCAACAGCTACAAGATGAAAGAGAGAAAAACAACATAAGATTTATTGAAGTCAATGAGGAACCTGGAGACAGCACAACAGCCATAAAAAAGTCTTCACAGAAATAGTAGCAGAAAACTTCCTAAACATGGATAAAGAATTTGGCATACAAATAAAAGAACCATATAGAATTCCAAAGAGCCATGACCAAAATAAATCTACACCAAGGTATATAATAATCAAGATTCCAGAAATTCAACACAAGAACAGAGTGTAAAAAGTGGCTAGAGAAAATGAATAGATCCCCTATAAAGGAAAGCCAAGCAGAATCACGGCAGACTTATCAATGCAAATGCTCAAATCAAGGAGAACTTGGAGTGAGATAGTTCAAAAGAAAACAACCTCCAGCCAACATTGATGTACCCCACAAAAGTATCTTTAAAGTCAATGGAGAAATAAGATGCTTCAGTAACAAACAGCAACTGAAGAAAGTCATGACCACTGAACCAGCTGTTCAGAATTCACTGAAGGATATATTACAAAAAATAATAATAAAGACCACGAGCACAAGAACAACAATAGAAGCCACCAGATAGGGCAAGCAATTAAACAGAGGGAAAACAAAGAACCTACTACAGGAAAATAGCATGAAAAAGATATGGGAATGCATACCAGTTATAATTACCAATGTAAATGATCTCAAATCAGCAGTCAAAAGAAACGGATTGATAGAATGGATCAAGAAGCAAAATCCAGAGCTGGGCGTGGTGGTGCACACTTTTAATCCTAGCACTCAGGAGGCTGAGACAGGAGGATCATTGTGAGTTAGAGACCAGCCTGGGTTACAAAGTGAGTTAAAGCCAGCCTGAAGTGCATAGTGAGACATTGTCTCAAAGAATAGGGCCAGGGATTTAGCTCAGTGGCATAAGCACCTGCCTGGCCAGTGCAAAGTTGTGAGTTCAATCCACAGTACAAAAAAAAAAAAGCAAGATCCAAACATATGCTGCATTCAAGAAACACATTTAACTCAAAAAAATTCATACAATAAAAGTCAAAGAATGGAAAGCAATATTCCATGTCAAGAACACTCAGAAAAAAAGCAGAGATAGCTATTCTATTTGCAGACAATGGGAACTTCAAGCCAAAACTGATCAAAAAAGACAAAGAAGTTCACTACATACCTGTTAAGGCAACAATTCAAGAGGAAATATATATGCACCAAACACCGGTGCACTAAACTACATAAAACAAATACTAACAGACATGAAAAATCTAATAAGCACTAACACAATTGTAATGGGGGAGCTTCATACCCCCACACACAATTAGCTAGATCAAATATACACAAAATCAACCAAAAATATCTTAATTAAACCAAATCTGTGAACAAATGAACTTGGCAGATGTCTACAGAGTGTTCCACTCCACAACATCAGAATACACATTCTTCTCAGCAGCACAAAGGACTTTTTCCAAAATAGACCACATATTCACCCACAAAAACATGCTTAAATGAATGCAGAGGAAGCAACAACATCCCATGCATATTATCTGACCATAGTGCAATGGAAATCAATAGCAAAAGAAACCACAAAAAATATATAAACACATGGAAATTAAATAACACCTCCTGAACAACCAAGGGGTCACAGAGGAAATTAAAAAAGAAATTAAACAGTATCTACAATCAAAGATAATGCCAATACAACATACTGGAATCTATGGGATGCAATGAAGGCAGTCCTATGAGGGAAATTTATAGCGATGAAGTCTCACATCAGGAAAACAGAATGAGCTCAAATAAACAACCTAATGTCACACCTCAAACTTCTGGAAAAAGAATAACTACTGAAACCCAAAGCTGGTACAAGAGAGGAAATTATAAAGACAAGAGCAGAACTTAATTCAATTGAGACTAAGAAAACAATACAAAGAATCCATGAGTTAAAGAGTTGGTTTTTTGAAAGAATAAATAAAACGTAAATTCTTTGCCATCCTCATCAAAAAGAGGAAAGAAAAGATTAAAATTCAAGCAATTAGGAATTAAAATGAGATTCGTTATTGAGCGGGAACAATTAATACTCATATGATTGGATCAATCTTGCATGTCTATATCTGTTAATGTAAGAAACCATTTTAAAGATAACGATGCGCAAATTGCAACCATTGTCAAGCTTCTATCTTCCAGCTTTGTAAACCTGCAATGTTGTGTATTTACGCTAGTTGTTTGCTTGTCTCCTTTGCTTGTTTTTGTTGTTGTTGTTGTTGTAGTTTTTGTTTGTTTTGTTTTTCTTCGCTCAAATAAAAAAAATATTATATTTAAAAAAAAGGAATTAAAATGAGGAAATGATATTGATCCTGCAGAAATCCAGAAGACCATCAACACCTACTTTGAGGACCTGTACTCTAATAAGATGGAAAACACAGAAGAAATTGACAGATTCCTAAACACATATGAATTGCCAAAACTGAATCAAGAAGATATAAAAATTCTAAATAATCCAATATCAGTCAATGTAATTAAAAATGTACCAACAAAGAAAAGCCCAGGTCCTGAAAATTCACTGTCAACATGAGAGCCACCTATAGTGTTCTTCCTGAGTTCTTGGGTTAATGTACTGATCCACAGTCTCTGTCATGGAGGTTGACAGCCAACCTACACAACCCCTCCAGACAAGACCCATTCCCTGTAGATTTAGAACTGTTTTCTTCACTCACAGTTTTCTCATAATCCCAACTTTCTCCACCTCAATATTCACCCACACAATTACAACTAATTCACAAACCTATCTATAATCAAAACACTCAGGGATTGAATCTTCCAGGGATCAAAACTTCTCCTCCCAGATCATCAGGCCACAAACATCGTCACTCACTTACACAACTGATTTCATGTAGGCACTCAAGCTTTATAAAAACTTCTCACTCCAGTCATTATTCATCCCTCTCTAAAACACATCACTCATCAAGTCATTCATGACTGTCATTTTTTCACCAAAACTTCTCAGAGACACCTACCTCCCCCTCTTTCTCAACTCACCAACTTTGGGGACACACTCCAGGTGAAGACTGGCAGACAGATTTTACACACATGCCTAAACACAAAACCTTTAGATACCTCCTCACCTTTGTCTGCACTTTCTTGGGATGGATAGAGCCCTTTCCCATGGCACAAGAGACTGCAGGCATAGTTTCCAAGATTCCTATACAAGAGATCATTCCTATATTTCACTTACCTCAAACTATGCAATCAGACAATGACCCACTTTCATTTCCCAGATTACTCAACAAGTATCCTCAGGTCTAAACATCACTTGGCACTTACACATACCATATCACCCACAATCCTCAGGAAAAGTTGAAAAGACAAATGGCTTATTAAAGACACACCTCACAAAACTCATTCTTGAGCTACATTTACCCTGGCCCCAACACATTCCCTTAGCCCTAACTTGACTTAGGGCACTTCCTTGAGCACCCACTTTCCTAAGTCTGTTCAAGTTCATGTACAATAGACCCTTCTTGCTCCACAACTTACCTACCTCACAAAACCTTCCCCTTATTGCAGACTACATCCCAATTCATTTCTTCCTTAGACATCTTTTATGACAACATGCTGATGTATGTCTCCAACAACCAATAGACTATCAAACTCCAAAACCTCCCATAACTCCTGGGGGCCTAATATACCTCAAATCTTCTAAGCCCACGTGGCTAAAACCCAATGGATGGGACCTTACTTGGTTCTCCTCATGACACCAACAGTGATCAAGGTTGCCAGTCTTTCTTCCTGGTTCTGCATCACCCAGGCCAAACGGTGCCCTGACAATCCAGACACTGGTAACCCCAAACTCTCACCTTCAGAGTGGCCATCACATCTCCTGTCTCCCACCTGTCTTCACCTCACCAAAAATCCCTAACCAAACTTCTAATCTTACCCATGTATTGCTATCCCATCTAGTTTCTGATCCCCTACCTCCTATTAGCTATTTCCTTTGCTGTTAGATTCTGGGATAACCTCCAAGAAAACTTCCAAACCCCACATAAGGTTGCTTTTATATTTTTCAATGGGGTAATAGTCCTGACTCTCTCCACCCTCTACTGTTTTGTTAAACACTCACAGTAAGTCCACCATGAAGTCTCTTATAATCTGGGTCATCATTTCACTCACTATAACACTATCACAGCCCTCCCAACCTCTGATTTACAACTTCTATCTCATAAAACAAGGGAGATTCGTCGGTCACCACCACACCATTGTGACCCCAAAAATTGGACCTCGGGTGCTCTTACACTTAACATAGATTGGTATTCTCTATATTCTATCATAGGCACTAATGGCAAGGCCCTGTGCCTGGCTGGGGGTCCATCGTTCTACTTGTGCCCAGAAAACCCCAATTATCTGCCTTGCTATGATGTGGCATCCTTTCATTGTCCCTATTGGGGCTGTGAATCAATAGGGTTTCAACCAGTGGCCAGGTTTTGGACAAATTATGATGACCACATTTATTTAAACTTGTCCCATAATGTGACCCAAAGTTTAAGGGCTTTTTTCATCCTACATCTCACCATTCTTCACCCACAAACTTTTCCACTTCTTACAAAGAGCCAAACATGGGGATTCCATACCTACACTACCTCCAACAATATAAAGATGTTTCTGATCCTTCACAAGAGATTACTTCCCATGATTCAATCTCTCTCTCTTCACTTCTTACCTTCCTCTTCACCTCATCACACTCTGGTCTCACTCACCATACACCAGCTTCTTAACCATACCTTCCAGTTCCTAAAAACCACTGGTCAGACACCTATCACCTATTACTGGCTCTGTATTCCCTTTCAGCAAGATCTATATAAGGCCTGCCCTGTCACTTTAAATACCTCCACACTCCAAACTAATCCCAAAGCCAATATTGTGGGTCCTCTGAGTCTAGCTCCAGGACAATTATGACCAGAAAACCTCTCTTGTATCTATCACCCTAATTCCTCCAAGTCTGCCCCTAAGGTGGGAACCCTAACCCCTTGCATGCATCTCAAGCCTGTTTTAGATACTTCAGCTCCTATCTGCCTTGCATATGGACAATTCTTTGTGGGTTTGGAGCATTCACCTGTCTGCCTTGTGCATGACAGGGCTCCTGCACGTTGGTAGTGGTGGCCCCACAGGTGATACTACAAATAAAATCTGAAGTCATGCAAAAACTACAGATTAATTCTCACCTGGTGTACCATAGGTCAACCAGGGCTATAGCCCTAATCCTCACAGAGATTGGTATCTTCTCAGCTATTGGTGTAGGAGCTGAGGAATTGGAATGAGTGCTCACTTATGTACTCAGCTGTTTTATGATTTTAAAACCCCTATTTATGAAGTATCAAAAACTATGGACTCACTTCAAGATCAGACTACCTCTCTAGCAGCAGTTGTCCTCCAGAACTGTCAAGCTCTCAATGTACTGACTGCTGAGAGAGGTGGTACCTGTGTTATATATTGGGAGAAGAATGTGGCTTCTTTGTAAAACAGTCAGGTATAGTCAAGGGCCAAATTCACAAGCTGCAAGAGTTGGCAGCAAACATAGAAAAAAGACTCATGGGGGTATAATAAAACCCTTTGGTCCTCCTGTTGAACCTCCCTGGATTCATGGGCACCTATAGTAGTACCTATCATAGGTCCACTAATCACAATTTTTTTTTCCTTCTCATAGTACCCTGTGTCTTTAAACTCTTCTTGAGGTTTATCCACTCCAGGATGCAAGATTTCACTGCCAAAGAACTTCTAGTTATGACAGAACCCAATGAGACCAGCCTCTATGTGGGAGCTACTCGTCATTCTGTGTCACACCATAGCCCCTACCACTATGCCCCTATTCAGTGGGAAGTAGCCAGAGAGAGATACAACATCCCCTAACAACAAAAAGATGGGAATGATGGGTTTTTCCCATGGTGCTAGTCCAAAATTGTGACGGTGCTGACAACAATGCCCTAACTGACTTCTTCCCTCATCCCAAGTTAAACTTCTTGCTCCTGGTCCTGCACACATCAATGGCTACATAGTCAGCTTGAGGCTGGCCTGAACTACATAGCAAGACCCCCTCTCAAAACAACAAAACCAAATCAGGATATAGCACAGTGCTAAGAGTGCTTGCATGGCCTGTGCAGTGTCCTGTGTTCAATCCCTAGCATCACCAAAAATGAACAAACAAAACAAAATGCTTATCTTACAAGGTCGTTTTGATTTGGAGAAAGAATGAGAAGTCCCACGGTACCAGACTCAGTGAATCAGGTGGATGAGGACACACACCAATGTTTTTACAAGCCTGCTTTTTCATTGGCGGTTACTTGGCAGCAGCATCCATGTCTCATAAAGGCATTTACAAAAGAGGAATTCCAGAACTGATTCAGAAAGTGGCAAGAATGATGGGATAAGTGTGCACAAAACAAGGGAGAGTATTTTGAGGGGGATTAATGGCAATGTGTTTTCACTATAATAAATTTTATATTTAAACATTCATTGTGGATTTTGTTGATACTTCATATATCTGCTGATCAACTGATTATGGAGTCTCAGGAAAGAAAGGTTCCTTAAAGGTTATCTAATCTAAGTCCAATTCTACATAAATTTAAACATCTTTTTTTTATTTAAGTGAAGAAGAAGAAAAAAAGACATATATAACAAAGACAACAAGCAAAAGAGACAAACAAACGAGTAGAGTAAATGCACAACAGTAACATTGCAGGTTTACAAAACAGGATGATAGTAACTTGACAATGGATGCAATACTGCGTATTGTTATCTTTAAAATGGTTACTTAGGTTAACAGATATAGACATGTAAAACTGATCCAATCATATGAGTATTAATTGTTCTTTCTCAATAACGGATACATTTAGCAGTGTGTTCATTTTAGTTATCTTACATATACATATATACAGATTTATATCTTTTCCTCCTCCCTTTTCTCTTTCCCCCCTTTCCTTTCCCAATTACTTTTGCTCTTTGAGCTGCTTTACACCCTTACATAGTATTTATTATAGATTTTGGATCATATATACTTTTTCCGTTTCTTACACTAGGGAGACAATACGGTATTTACACATGTGGGTTTGATTTATCTCACTTATGAGTATGGTCTCAAGTGGTGACCATTTACTTATAAAAGTCTCAATGCAATCTTTCTTAATAGCTGAGTAGTACTCCATTGTATAAAAATACCACATCTTTTTTATCCATTCTTTGATTGATGGGCACTTGGGTTGTTTCCAAGATCTGGCTATTACAAATTGGATTGCTATAAACATAGGTGCACAGATATCACTGTGGTATGATGTTTTCAATTCTTCTGGGAAAATGCCCAGAAGTGGGATAGCTGGGTTGAATGGGATCTCTAAACCTAGCTTCTTGAGGAATCACCACACTGACTTCCACAGTGGTTGCACCAGTCTACATTCCCACCAACAGTGGAGAAGAGTTCCTTTTTCCCCACAGCCCCTCCAGCATTTGTTGTTGGTTGGTTTTTTAATCTTGGCCATTCTTTCTGGAGTGAGATGGAATCTCAGTGTTGTTTTAATTTGCATTTCCCGAATGACCATTGATGTTGAACATTTTTTCATATATTTATTTGCCATTTGTATTTCTTCCTCTGAGAAGTGTGTATGCATCTCAGATGCCCATTTTTGGACTGGGTCCTTGAATTTTAGGGGCCTGATTTATTTTAATTCTTCATATGTTTTAGATAGAAGTCCTTTGTCTGATGGACAATTGGCTAAGATATTTTCCCAGTTCGTGGGTTTTCTTTTCACTCTGTTGGAGATTTCCTTTGACATGCAAAAACTTTTTAGTAAGATGAGATCCCAGTTGTTGATTCTGGGAAGTGTTTCCCGTGCAATTTGATTTTTGTTCATGAACTCTCTGCCTACTCCT
>RJWM01023459.1:0-32142 GCA_004363535.1 Dasyprocta punctata
TCTCGGGTATCTCAACACAGTGGCAAAAAGCTTCACACCATTCCCTTGCCGGTGAAACCCTTACAAGGAGTTACTTATGCTCGCTTTTCCATTTCCTTTTATCTCCTCCTTAGTCAACTGCAATGAGGTATTGTCTTTTTCTCTGCACAGTCTCAGTAACTTCTTCTGTTCTTCCATTGTAATATACCTTTTAGTTGGACATATGGCCACCCAGAATATATTTCTCACACTTCCTTACACAAGGACATGAGACAAGGACATGAGACTTTGTGCTAGACAATGAAATGTGAGCACAAGGGGTGAGTGTTACCCTGGACCATACTCTTCACTGTCTCCCTTCCTGCTGACTGGAATGGGAATATGGTGGTGAGTCATTTTGGATCATGCAAATATTTATTATAAATCTGAGGAGTGTTAGAATAGCAAGAAAGAGACCTGTACCCCTGATGATTTGAAAGACCTGCAGTACCAACTGGGATATGAAATAGAAGTAGATTTCTATCCTGTTTGAGCTAATTTTATTCCATTCTCTGACTTTGGTTTGATACTTTATCTATGTACATATTCATTCTGTAGGTTATTCTATCAATGCCAACTCTGAAATACGTCTTGCATTTGATGGCTTTGCCCCTTTCACTTTGGTTCAATCCACCATCATCTTTTGATAGATGCTAAGTAGCCTCTAACTAGACTTATTTCTTCTGTTTTTGACCCATAGTGTTTATTTTCCAATCAGAATACTGTAGTCCCTCTTATATACTATTTTACCTTCTGCAATCACTCATGATTCAATACATTAAATGGAACATTCCAGATTCATGATTCATGATTTTTAAATTCCACACTATTCTGAGTAGTATGGTAAAATCTTGTACCATCAGACTGGAATGTGAATCATTCCTTTGTCCAACATATCCACTCTCTGTCTACTGCTTACCCATTATCTACCGTTATGGTTTATGTCTAGATGTCCCTCCAATGCTTCATGAAGTCACAGAGCTGTTTTTCAGAGGTGGCTGAATCTAGAGTGTGTGATTGATTCATAGTGCAATGCTGGGATTAAGGATGCTGGCATTAAGGGTGGGTGATTACTGTATCAATCCACTGATTGGATTGGTACTGCCCTAATCCCAGTGGACTGTATACAATTTAAGGGAGAGAAAGAGGCTTGTCTCACATTCTCTTGTTTTTGCTGTCTTTCCCCACCATGAACTGTTGCCCTCGTGTACCACCCTGCCTTAGTGATTATGGACTGAAACCTCCACATATGCTGAGGTAAACATTTCCCCCTGTAACTCTGGGCATCAGATATTTTGTCCCAACAGTAAGAAAAGTAACTAAGACAACTGTTTAATAGCTATCAAGGTCATCAGATCCACTCTTACATTATTGTCATGCTTGTGTCCAGATGACTCAATTTTACTAAACAATGGAACCACAAGTGTAAGAGTCATAATGCAAAGAAAGTATAAAATGCAGGACAGAGTAACTCTGGTATTATATAGCAGCCAGACCTTGTCTTTCTCTCCAAGACATACAGGAAAATACATAATATATTAGGGTTTCATTTCATGCATTCACTGGGAGTCTTAGAATAGACAAGGGGGGACCTACTATAATTTTAAAAAATATTATATTCTTAAAATTTTCCAGTGACATTTTTCAGTGCCTTCCATCTAAAGACTACCAGCAACACACCAATAGTAGAAGTTGGGTTTATTGCTGGTGTCCTCACAGCCTGGGGAACTCTAGGTTGGTTCAGTATGCTAGATGGAATGTTAATCTGGTCTGTGTTGGACAATTTGTCATAGTATTTAAGAATTTGGTCTGTGTTAGGCAATTTGTGGCAGTATTTAAGAAGGTAGGGTTAATTCAAGGTACAGGTGTCTCATTAAATCTCATATAGAAGGATGGAAGACTGGAATAAAGCTAAAAGCCAATTAAAAAGAAAATGTACAAAAATTTCTAAACAATAAAAAACAAGCAAAATAAAGTCAGAAGTCGCTCATATAACCCATTACAAGGAGGTTTTTTATTGTTTTTGTGGTTTATGCAACATTCCCCCATGTCTGTTCACACATGATTGCAGAGGAGTCTTGTTTTTGTCTTGATCAATCACAGTCAAAGTGGCCTTCTCTGACATGATGTTCTGAGAAATTGCACGTGTTCAACAGAGCACCACAGCCCAGCTGTGAGGGCCTGGCCAGCACTTAACTGATTTTTTTTTTCCACTTACAATTATCCTTAGAGCAAAATTCAGTCTTCCCACTATGGCCTTCAAGGTGCTACACAATCTGATTCCTAAATAATTTCAAACTGTACTTCCCATCACACAGTTGCAACATTCCCACAACACTCACCAGTTCTCAGTTTCTTGAATGCCCCCAAGCCTGTTCTTTTATTAGGACCTTTACATTTGTGGTTACTTCTCCCTGAACCACTCACTTCTCAGCTGTCACTTCTTAAATATTATTGCCCTAAAGGGCTCTTCTCTGGCCCGTATCTTTCCTGCTCCCCAGAGACCGTCCATCATTTCCCTGCTTAGTTTTCCTTATCAAAAAATACTGCATGTTTGTTGATTCACTGCTTTTCCTGTTAGTCTACAAGATCCATGAGAATGGGAATCTCATTGTCCCCAAGGTACATCCTCAGTGCCTCGATGGCTT
Source organism: Dasyprocta punctata (assembly GCA_004363535.1). NCBI lineage: Eukaryota > Metazoa > Chordata > Mammalia > Rodentia > Dasyproctidae > Dasyprocta > Dasyprocta punctata. Next base: position 2,667 of record RJWM01023459.1, read on the forward strand.
TCACAGGATGGATTCTTTTGTGTTCGCAGAATAAAGACTCTCTCAGACTCTAGGGATGGGTGGAGTTGTAAGTCAACAGGTGCAGCATGATACATAGATGCACACTTAACTCCTTAAGAAAGACGCCCACCTTGCTGGAAGCTTATTGCCAGAACACAAGAGTTTAGGAGGAATCTAGTCTCCTCTTTTAAGCTATCTCACTGCTCTGTTGTTGGTTTCTCTAAAACTTGCCTCTGGCAGTTTGCTTTGTCTAGGAACACTTACCTGGTAAATGAAATGAGAGGACCTGACTGGATAGATTTGCTGTCATCCCAAACAAAGCCTTCCTATCTGTCAGAAAAATGTTACCCTCCCTCATTTGCAGTACTTGAACCCAGGTCACAACACAATGCCCTCAGACCAAGACTACACAGGAAACTTAAAAGAGCGAAGCAAACTGGGTCTGCTTTTATTATGGCAATTTAGCAAGATCTCTTTCAACATGGACTAACATATAGGAATATTCTTCGCATGTATAAGTACACACACCCTCTGCCATCACATACCTTCGGTCTCTCTTATCTTCCCACTCTTGATGGAACACAAACTTAAGCAATATTTCATTTTTATCTTTACATTAAGAAAATCAATTGTGTAAATCTAATGCTAAGTGGCAGCTGAGATTGGACCTCAGTTTGGGGGAGAAGAAGGATTGGGGACTGGGGTAAGCTAGAGTACATGTTCTGGCTAAAGGATGGCTGTGATCTCACTCCCTCGATTCTGACTTCAGAAAATGCAGACCCTCCATGTATTTAGATACCAGAATCTAGGAGTTTAGATGAAATCACTTGGTTTTCAATTATTAGCCATATTTTTGTCTTATAAAAAATAAAGCACCACAAGAACCAAACGTGCTTGGAAGACAAATACATCATCCTCCGGGTTTTGCTTTTGGACTGCAGTGCTTGGCTCTATCCAATCTGTCTCACAATGAAGAATCAGTTGGTGCCAGTCAGACATGGATAAGCAGCAAGACTGATGTCACGGCACACATATATGAGCCTCAGTGACTGTGCTGGAAAGGCTACAGGAACCTCCAAACAGACTGGGCTGTTAGAGGGAAATGAGAGTTTAGGAGTGTAGCTGCTGTGAGCACAGAGGGTGGACGGCTGTCTATCTGGAGGGGGAGTTGAGAGATCGGGGAGTCACCCAGGAAGTCTTCCGAGGACAGGTTAGCCTAGGGAACAAGGGGTGTTCTCGTTGGAGGGAAGTTGTGAGCACCTAGAGATGCGAGAGTTTGTGGTACTTTGCAGAGACATCAAATTGCACAGTCTGGTGAGGACTGAGGGTGATTGTAAGTGCAATGTAGGGAGGTGGTAGTGTAGGAAGGGGCAGAGAAGGTGGGGTATGGAGGATGCATCGAGGGATATTAATCAGGGCATTACCATCTTATGGCTGAGATAGAGCCCATTGGCAGCCCTGTAGCGTGTTAATTAGCAGTAAGCTTGACACTGACATGTAATGGAATAAAGGAAATCTTAGATAAGCAGGAAAGTGTTTACTCTTCCCTAGCCCTCCTCCCCATTCATTTTTAGATATTAGACTGTTTCCTTAAGGCAAAATTATATGAATGCCCAGTGATCTACATATAACCTTTGTCATTGTTGTTCCTTTAGTGTAGCTAATGACCTTTGCACACACATCTCCTTACCCAGAACATTTGTGGTCCTGATAGGGACCTAGAATCTTCTCTAATAGGTTTATGTTACATGCATAGGACTTTTAGTTCCTGACTACCTGGACTGTTCAGAGCATATTCACAGGAGCTTTTTCCCATGACTGTGAGACATAACACAAGCAAATAGCATGGTGGAAGCTGCAGTTCTCAAAGGCAGTATATGAGGGAAACTGGTTAGGGCATAAACCAGAAGACCTTTAGCATTTAAAAATGATGGCCATACTGCTGCTAAGTAGGCTTTTCCCTGCCCTGGGTCCAGGTGCACTGGGAGGGGAATATGTGGGTAGGAGCCGCCCCTGGGACTTAGAAGGAACAAGTTGGCAGGTGATGGAGTAACACAACAGGTACCCACACTGGGCTTCCTAGGACAGGAGTGGGAGGAGAGCACTCCAGGGGCTTTCAGGCATTGGCTATTTCAACTCGTATGAACATATTTTAATATTTTGTAACATTTACAGCCATACTACCAAATTTCAGCCAAATCTCAGACCTGAATATTTGACTCTGAGAAAGATGGACCTCCAAACTCTCTCCTTCTACTGTGCTTGGAGAAAGATGTTTCTGTTTTCTCTAAACATGGGTCTAAAATGATTTCTTCAAAGCCGGGTGTGGTGGCGCATGCCTTTAATCCCAGCACTCGGGAAACTGAGGTAGGAGGGGCGTTGTGAGTTCAAGGCCAGCTTGGGCTACAACGCGAGCACAAGGCCGGCCTGAGCTACATAGTGTGACCCTGCCTCAAAAAAATTAGGGCCAGTAGTTTGGCTCAGCAGCTTAAGCCCCTGTCTGGCAGGCACGAGATTGTGAGTTCAATCCCTGGTGCTGGGAAAAAAAAAGATTTCTTTAGTCTGCACTTGAGGCTCAGCCTCACTTTTTCCTGTGGAATGCCCAGATTTCACGAAGATAGTAAAGTCTCTCAAGTTACCGTAAGTCTGCTCTGTTTACCTTGTCAAGCTTATCCTGGGTGATTAAGGGGACCACAACTGTTGGGGATAAGAGTTGCAGATGTAACCTGGAGAAGAGAGAGATGAGAAGCTCAAATCAAGGTTTCAAATGAGGAGAATCTTCACAGGGTAGTGGAATGGAGGAGGCAACAGGTTTGACAGTTGGCTGTGAAATCATTCTCTGGAGTGAAAGGGAAAGATTACAAGGAATCAAGCGCCTGCCCTAAGTGACAGGGAAGGTAATGATGCAATTCCTGGGCAGTCACAGTGGTTGATGGCTGTAAAGGATCTCATCCCTTTGGCCTCAGTTTACTTATGAGCAAAATATCTCACAGGGCTACTTTGAGGATGAAATGAGACAATGAAGGTAAAATTTTTACATCAGGGTCTAACATGCAGTAGGTGCTCAGTGAATGGAGCTTAGAAGGAACTGGTTTGATAAAACTGTGTGACCAATAGTATTGTAAATTTTAAGGTGTTTTTAGTCAGTCTTTATATTTGACTATATATCTCTCTTGTCAATTTTTCATGATTCTAAGGAATAATTAATTTTAATAAAAAGGTTCTATTGTGCTGGGGGTAGTGGCACATGCCTGTAATCCCAGCACTTGGGAGGCTGAGGCAGGAGGATCATTGTAAGTTCAAGACCAGCCTGGGCTACAAAGTGAGCTCAAGGTCAGCCTGAACTGCATAATGAGACCTTGCCTCAAAAAGACAAAATAAAAAATAAAAATAAAAATAAATAAATAAATAAATAAATAAAATGACTCTATCTCAAAACCTTAAAAGCCATCTTCTAGTCAGTATGAACTTGAAAGATTTCTGTAATAAGACCTGCCCCACTAAGAGGTTAGTTTCCAGTCAAAATAACTTCCTAAACTTCATCTCCTTCAAATATGAGCAGTTTTTCAGTTTTTCTAAACCTGTGAATAATTTGTTTGTTTAGTATTATTTAAGAAACAGGTTACTATTTTAAGATATGTCATAATTCAAATGGGAGAATAAATCTTCAGTGCTCTTTTGGTCTCAGTCCTCGTTGCTGTGTGATATCACCTCTTACTCCCAGCCTCCCACAAAGGACTTCACCACAATGTTCATGTGAAGTTGTTTGTCTGTTTGAAACCACAGATGAAAAAGTTTTTGTGCTTGAGATCACCTGGCCATGGTGTATGAAGGCAATACAATTGCATGTGACAGGGGATGGCACACTGTGCTTTCTTGGCAAACCTGGTTTGCCACGTGTTTTTGGATGGCTCATGAGCTAAAAGTAGTTTCCACCCACTGAAATGGCTGAGAGGAAATCAAAAGAAGACTCTCTTACATACCACCCACAGGAGACGATATTCTCTAAGGTGAACATGAAATGTCACTAGAGATCCACATTGACACGTGTACATTTGTAATGAACTCTCGTGAGAGGGAACACTCAGTTTATAGTCAAATGAAGTAAAATATTATCTCACCCCACTCTCAAATTTATTTCTGTCGTTACTAGATCAATACTAAAAAGGAATATATTCAGCAACTAGTATGTTTTAAATATTATCACAAAAGGGTTATGGAAGTTTTTTTTCTCTTGTTTTACTAGTACTTATATAGTAACCTGGATTTTGCCTCTTGGTCTGCAAAGATTAACAATATGTTTAGTATCTGAGCCTCTACAGAAAATATTTGCCAAGTTCCAATATATAGTACCAACTGTATGATACTGTTGGTTCCGTGAGTCACTTTGTGTTCTGGTTTGTATCTAGATGTCTCCTGCCCCAAAGTCTCATGTGGACGTAGGTGGGGCTTTTTCAGAGGGCTAAATCTACTCATTTAGTTATAACATCAATCACAGCATTGCTACAAAGTGTTTTGAGATGTAATTAACATCTACCATGACTCAAATTTAAACAGGGTAGATTATTCTCAATAATCTAGGAGGGGCTGGTCTAGTCAGGGGACCAGGGTTAAGAGTACAACTGAAATTCCTTAAAAAAGAAGAAACTGCCATCTCAGGCAGTTTTATGCCTTGTCTGAGAGTTTCCAGCCTGGCCAACTGGGCCAGGTAGCTTACTTTGTAGCTTTTGTAGGTCCAGAGTCCAAATTAAAGATATTTATGTAACTACTTTTACAAGGAGAGAAAACAATCTCAGCAATCAGAAATCTTTAGATTCCAAACTTGCCTGGTCAGCTCCATGATCACTTGAGTCAATTTTTTATTTTATATATATATATATATATATAATATTCCTTATAATATAATAATATTCCTTGTCATATATATATATATATATATATATATATATGCATATTGTACTACTTCTGGTCTTTGAGTGGAACTTTGACCAATCCAACTGCTTTCCGTAAATGATACCATCCAGCTTGGGCTGCTAGAAAACTGAAAAGTTAATAACTTCAAGTAAAATAAAATTAGTACCGTATTTTATGATAGCTGCCTGTCAGTTGTGATATTTCCTGTCTCATAGACTTCGGAGTACAACCACAGAGAAGGTAGTGAGATTCAAGAACAAAGAAGAAAATTCAGAAAGACTTAGCTTCACTCTCCTCACTGTGACTCCTACAGACATCTTCCTTTTAGGATGGAATCTGTCCCAAGAGCAAAGAAAAGACTTTGTGGAGAAATGTCTGCCTTTCTAAGCCTAGGACTCCTTTCATGACTCCTTTCCTGCCTGCACCTCCTGGCACTGCTGGTAAATTGTGTGCGTGTATATTTTCTGAGACCAGTTTCTAGAGCTTTCATCAGATTTTCCAATTAGTCCCTGGCACCAAAAGCATAAAAACTACGAATGAGTTCACTCCAGGTGGATATTTGACTCTTATACATGACCTGCAGGACCTTTGAAAAGTGAAACAGTTTGCCCTGGTCTAGATTTGAACCCAGACCTGACAGCAAAGTGCATGTTAAGGTAGGGGCTCTTCTGTCAGTAGCCTCAGAAATAGGGGGCTCTGCATTGCAGGGATTGCAGAACCCTAGGTACCTGCCCGGTCTTTGCCCATTGGTCCAGGGGAGAAAAGAATAGAGGTTGGCACCAGATTTTGAGGGGGCTGGGGGCGTCCTGCCATAGCCTTCTAGTGTGCCTCTGCGGAGGAGAGTGGGGAGGCGGAGCGGGACGCCCCGGGGAGGGGTAGGCGGGCCCTAAGAGAGAGTTTGAAAAGAGGAAGGAAGTGGGGCCCGGCAGAGTGCCTAGCCACCCCTGCCGGCTTCCCCACAGGAGGACGCGAGGTCCTGAGGCCCCCGGCCCAGTCATGGCCCCCTGGCGCAAAACTGACAAGGAGCGGCACGGTGTGGGTAGGTGTGGGCTCAGGTCCGCAGCGGAGAAGGGCAGGTGGCCCAAGGGCCGCAGGCAGGAAGATGCTGAGGACCTGGGCGCGGGTAGGGCGTGCGGACTGTGGGTCCCGGGCGCGGCGGGGTCCCCCTCAGCCTGCTGCAGGCCGACTGGGCGTAGAGGACGAGGCTGGGGTAGAGGAAGGTGGGCACCCCACCCGCAGCCCGCACCCAGCCTGGCCCTAGCTCTCCGCCCGCCGTCGGCCTCCTGTGCCTAACGCCTGTGAGATGGGGTCAACCTGAGCGCTTGGTACCCGGCTCCTGGTGCCCGGCGCTGTCTCCCAAGCAGTAGACGCTACGCACCCACCGTGGAGGGAGCCTGCTCTCTCCCCTAGATGGGTCTCCGCGGGCTCAGCGCGCTTCCCTCCACCCTTCTCCAAAACTGTACCCGTCTGTCTGCCGGGTTCCCGCCTGTTCCTCCTGGGTCAGATGACCCCTGAGGTGGCACGGTGTCCACGGGGCGGTGCAAGTTTGGGGTGTGTATTGGTGGGCGAGATCCTTCACTCAGCTGAGCACCTCTGGGAAGGAGGGCCTCCGGGGCATCTGGGAATCACCAAGAAGACAGCCTTACTATCTTCAGCCATCTCAACTCTTAAAGGCCTCTGCCTCAAGCCCAGGGGCGGAAGTGGTGGCTGGGGGAAGGGAGGTGGCAGGTACTGTGACTCTTTCTAAGTGGCATGGGTGGTGCAATCCTCATAAATTTAAGTGTGAGTTTAAAGCCAGATTCTGGTGATTGCTACACAGGCAGATGCCAGACTCCGCCCCAGGGATGATTTCAGTCACTTTAGATCACTCAAGTGCCCCAGAGTGGTAACCTGCAAGGGGTTCCCCAAGCCACTGTTCAAGAACCACAGCCAACATTTACCCATTCATATGCCAGGCGTTAAGAGGAGTGGTCCCTGTCCAGAGAACAAATAATGATCCATAACCTTAAAGGGTCTCAGTCAGGTTCCTCTGGCTACCTAATGGAAAGTTTGAAACACGCTCAGTAAAGACCTTCTTATCTTCAAAGCTTCTCTTACTCTGGCCCTCCCAGCTGGTGGGTGTCAGGCTAACTGCACAGGGAAACAGGGTGGCTATGGAATGGGGCAGGCCACTTACCTGGATGGAGCAGTGTGGCACAGGAGTTGGAAGTGTCCATAAAGAGCATATCCAGGAAGGAAGGAGCTGCTGGCAACACCTTTTGCCAGAAGAAAGAGGTGCGATGAAGGGAAAGATTCAGCTCAGAGGAAACTGAAGCTACGTTTTAGAGGGTTGTGAATGCTGGGCTCAGGAGCTGGGGCCTTTTCTAGTTAGGCAGTAGGGGCTCATAGAGGGCATGTCAGGAGGAGAGGGCATGAAGAGATCTCTGGGTCGATGTGGAGGGAGACTGAGTGGTCAGAAGAGCAAAGGTGCGTGAGAAGCAGGCAAAAGACAGTGTTGGTAGGTTAGGGTAATTAGTGCAGTTAATGAAGGAGCCAGTGTGTGGTGGAACAGCATTCCCCACCCCCAGTCACCCCAAAAGCTTCAGTCTACATCTGCATAGGCCTTTTGCTGTGGTGTGATGTCACGGACTCTAGTTCCAGACTGCCTGTTTGGAATTCCAGTTTCCAACATTTTCCAAGTCTGTGACCTAAGGTGAGCTACCTTTTCTCTCCAGGCACAAGTTTCTGTCTGTATAACGGGGTTAATGTAATTACCTGCTTCCCATGGGTGTGAGATAAACTGAATGAGCTTATCTGAAAAAATTCCTAGAATGATGATTATACAAAGAAATTTTTGCTAAATATTATTGATCATCATCTCTAGACTTTGTCTCCCTTGGTCCTAGTTGAGGGTATGATGTCATAGAATGGGCTGGGGTTATGAAATGAGTAGGATTGTCACTCTCTCCAGCAGACATTAGCTCACCTGTGCAGACTTGGGTAGGATTCTGTTAGGTCCCACCTCTAGAGGCTTCTTGGTTTGGAGGCAGAACTGGTATTTTCATTGCCTATTTAATAAAAATATGGGGTTTACTGAGGCCAATCTGTGGTACGTAGTGAATGCAAGGCCAGCCTGAACTATATCTCAAGACCTTGTCTTAAAAAATAATTCCAAAAAAGGAAAAATATGTGGGGCTTAGAATGTCTGTGACCCAACATGGAGCCAAAAAAGCACTGATAGTTGTCTGCACATCAAAGCAATATCTTCTCCCTGCAGGTAGATGTCGGAACTAGTGACTGTAATCTCCAGTCCTCATCCATAGACTCTGGGTGGAAGGAAGAGAAAGGAAAGCTCTTGGCTGTGGTGATATGGGGGACTGGGACCATCTAAAAAGAGAACAAACAGAAACAGTAGTTGACCTGAGAGTGAGGATGTGAGTTTCTACCTCTGACATCATCACTATTGCAGATTGACCTATGCTCAGATTTTCTCCTTTGAAGTCCACGTATTAATACTTTTCTTCTGCAAGGCATTCTTGTGTGAAGATCTTTAGAAATGCTAGATATGGGGACCTGGAAGAAGATGAAGAGCTAGAACTTCATTAGAGGCACCTCTGGATGCAGTCTCACTTGGTTCCCTCTTCAGAACAGGTGGCATTGAGGCCATCCTTCCTGTGGTTTCATTGACAAGGGCTGCTGCTATCTACAGTGGGAAGGGAGCTTTAGAGGGAGCCGTGGTATCACCAAAATCATGTGCTTTCTTAGTTATCTTGTTGTCTGATGGGCAGCCTGGATAATCCTTATGTCAATTCCTGGCCAAGATTTTCCTTTCCTGCTGCAACCTTGACATATTAATCGAAGTTTCAGAGTAGCTCTGGGATAGAAGTGGGTTAGATAGACAAGGCTGTGTGCTTATAAAGTAAAAAAGGAAGAGACCATGACTAGACTAGTTATATATAATGTTAGAAACTTGGACTATGAAGTCAGAACCAAATTCTTCTCTGCACAATTCTTTCTCTATGAAGTAGGGGAATACCAACACCACCACCAACAACAACAGTAAGGTGGTTGTGAAGATTGAACAGGTTACTGCTTATAAAGCACTTAGTACTGTGCCTGGCTCAGTAAGTGACTATAAGTGAGAATAACTGACTGAAGTCAAGGGACTAACCCAGTACAGTAATTGCAGAACTGAGAGAGCAGTGTTGTATCCAATGGCAAGTTCAGAATAGACATGCTTTTTAAGGATGTAGCATTCTAAGTTTTGCATCCTCATGCAGGATATTTGTCTGACTTCATAATATCCACATAAAGTGCTCTACTATGAGTTCAGTTTTACAGACAAAGAGACCAAGGCTCAGAGTTCCCATAACCAGGAAGTAATGAAGCTGACCCTTAAATTCCATAGTGGTCAGACTACTGTCCCTTTATGCTACACCAGGAAGGTATCTTGGAAAGGGAGCACATGGGTAAAGGCAGAAAAAAAAAAGATATGTATAGAATATAGCTCAAATAATAAACAGTTAGTTTGACTTTAAAAAAAATGTTCATAGAGAAAAAGAAAATGGAAGAGGTAGATTATGCCAGATATAAAGAGTTTTGCATGCCAAGCTGAGTTTGGATTTCTTTTTGAGTATTGGAGTTTTAAGCAGGAATGTCATCTGTAAGAAGCTAATTCAATTAACTGGGAGTAGGTGTGGGGATTCAGTATAGACTAAAAGGAAGTGGGTAACTATTTTACTTGTCCACTGACAGCCTGACTAGTCGATCTGAAGAAGGTTATTTCCAATTAATGTTACTACCTTAATCCTCTCTGCCTGAGATTCTGGGCAATGAAGAGTTTTCCCCTGGGAAGAGAGAGGGAAGGCCAGAAAAGATGGGGGTAAAAGATAAAATAGCAGTACCGGTTAAAGTATGACTATGAGTGAAAGAAAACCTCCAGCTTGAAGCTTAACCAAGATACATGTTCATCTTTTCTCTCACGTAGATAGCCCAGCCTATGAAGGTGGTAGGACAGCTCATTCTATCTCTCGCACTGCTTCCTTGGCATGCGGTGTCTGCTTCTGAACCAATCTGGCTGCATAGACTTCACTATCTGGTCCCTTTCCAGACAGCAGAAAGAACAAGGAGGGTATGGTCCTTCCCTTTAAGGACACTTAGGTGAAAACACACTTGGTCTTTCCATAACCCATAGGTAAAACTTACATGACCAAACTTATCTGCAGGGGAAGCTAGGAAATGCATCCTTTTGTAGAGGAAGCCATGTACCCAGCTTAAAAGTAGGACCTTTGCTCTAAAGAAAGAGGGGAAGCAGGATATTGAAGATGACACATTCATTATCTAGGTCTGACATAACAAAATACCACAGACCAGGTAGCTCACATACCAGAAGTTTGTTTTTCCACAGTTCTGAAGACTGAAAGTCCAAGATCAAAGTTCCATCAGGGTTGGATTCTCCTTTGGTCTCTCCTTGGCTTGCAGATGCTGTTTTCTGTCTTGTCACATGGTTGTCCCCTTATGCATCTATATCCCTGATGTCTCTTTATCTTCTTATACGAATACTAGTCATACTGGATTACAGCCCCAATCATAACGGCCCCATTTTACTTTGTTCATCTCTTTAAAACACTTATCTGTAAATATGATTATTTCTAGGGCATTCAGGATTAGGGATTGAACATATGTATTTTAGGAAGACAAAGTTAAATCTGGAATAGCTGATCTGTGGCTTCTGGCATGATATTTAGGGACAATAAAAGAGGTAGGGAACTTCAGATTGAACTGAACCTGAAACTGAACCTGCCAAACAAACTTGTGTGGGCCCTCCATTATGCCCATAACGAATAAAAAATCTTTACTCATTGTAGGTTCTCATACTGGAGCCTGATGAATTCAACTAACAAAAAACAGTTTAACAAGAGAAAAACTAACAGAAGTTCATTTGCTTGTACATTATGCCCACATATGAGAATATCCAGAGATAAACTGAATTTGAACTTGGATTTACGTAACATCTTAGCAAAAGAACAGTGTAGTTTTTAGAGAAGTAACAAAGGACAAAGAAAAAGGGTTCTAGGTTTCCAAGGGCAGCCAACAGTGGGAACACAAGAATATGTGGACAACCAATGAAAGATAAGGGTTAACTCAGGCAGGTCCATCTTCTGTCCTGTTCATGCCTTCCCTTGGAGAGGAAACTTAGGGCTGACCTTATTTCTTAGAAGGGTCTGCTTTTAGTCAGATAAAGGACAATCCAAGGAAGCTTCTTTTTTTTTTTTTTTTTTTTTTTTTTTTTTTTTTTTTTTTTTTTTTTTTTTTTTTTTTTTTTTTTTTTTTTTTTTTTTTTTTTTTGCATCTGTTGGTTCTCCTTTACCTCCAGCTCAAAATAGTCATTATGCTAAAAAGGCATGTTTGGGGGTGGCGTATTTCAATTCTTTACTACTTAGAAACTTGCTCTTTAACTTGTTTCCAGTTATGGTTTTGTACCTGTGAGTGGTGTTTGGGGAACATTTGCTGGTTTTTCTGTAACTGTAAGGAATAATCTGTTTGCTGTTTCTTTCCTAGCTTCTGGTGGTTTACTGCAGTCTTTAGCATGCAGATGCATTGTGCTAGTATCTGCCACTTTTGCTGTGTCAGTTTCTTTCTAAATTTCTCCATTTATTAAGGACTCCATGTGGCCTCATTTTAAGTTGATCACATTTTCAGGTACTGGAGTGTAGGACTCTAATATCTCTCTTCTTTTGGAAGTGGGCAGGGTTCAAGTCATAACAGTGTCCAAAAAAGCAGAAAAAGGGCCTTTTCCACTTCTTGTTGGAGGATATGGAACAATTTACTCTACCACTTGCTCCAGGGATGTGCATGACGCTGTTGCAGTCAGGACCCTGGACAAAGTCAGTCTGTCCTGATACAGAGATTTAGAGTGAGAAGCATGTGCTGGAGTCCTCTGCAGTGTGCTCTCTTGTTATAGTTTAACTTAAAAGTGGGGTATGTGTGTGTGTGTGTGTGTGTGTGTGTGTGTGTGTTTATGTGAATATTGAGGCAAATAGTATATTTTAAGTATCAGATGGATCACCTGGAAATCCAGAAAATTGAGGTGCTAGGCCCCATATGCCTGAACTGGGGCAGCCCTGAAAATCTCTGTCTCTTCTCTCCTGGCTTTTCACCTTGTCTGTATACAATAGCTCCATTATTCTCTCTTTCCTTTATCAACTCCCTCTGATTCCATCATTCTTTCATAATTTTATTTATTTTTGTTTTACAATTACATGTTTTCAGTACATGGTGTTTACATTCATCTTAAGGAGTAGATATATGTACTTAACATATCTTGATTCTTTTTATTCCCCTTTCCACCTACCTCCCCACCTCTGTCTCTAGATTTCCGTTCCCCATATTCGCTACTATTGTTACTATTTTTTTAGATTGTATTGGCGACATATAATGATTATATTCATTGTGGGTAGTTTAAGATATGTGCAACATATCTTAAATATTTTTACGTTTCCTTCCTCTCTTCCTCCCACACCTTTCTAGTATCAATTCTTGGGTGCCTGGGCTTCCTATTTTCTGATGCCTCTTGATCCCCTTTTTATTTTCAAAAGATATGTCTGTGTTTCCTTTTATCAAACTTTTATTTTGATCTTTACATCTTCTTTGGGCTACTTAAGTGATAAACACCATATGGTATTTAAGCTTGTGTGTCCGATTTATTTCACTAAGCATTGTTTTCAAGGTATATCCATTTTCCTACAAATGCCTCAAATTTGTCCTTCATTAGAGCCTAGTAGTATCCTATTACGTGTAGATACTTCAATTATAATTTTGGTATTCTACAACATCACATTGGTGTCCCCAGCATGCCATGTACCCCAGCTCTATATTGCCTTGTTGTTCATACATCCAATTTATTTTCTGGGTTTATTTGTTTAGAGTCCCAAGAGAGAATGATGAATTGACTCACCTTTTCAAGAAAGTCCTTTCAAGTCAGAAATCATTGCCAGGCTAAGAATGGGGTCAGGGTGCTGCTCCTGAGTAGCCCATTTGCGTGGCTAAGGGTTAGAGTAACATGGCTTCCTGTGTGGCTAGCTGGGGTTGTGCATAATTGCATCCCAAACACTCAGGAAGGAACCCCACTTTGAGAGACCAGTTATATTGCTCTTTTTGCTGAAGGCAGGAGTTAAGGGATAGAGAGCATTATTTGCTAACTCACTTTTCCATTTTTCATTTATTTCTTGTATATATTATTGAATATTTCCTATGTGCCAGACACTAGGTTAGCCACTGAGATAACTATATTAGGTCAGTGTGATACCTACCATTTTGGAATGTATAGTCTGGTAAGGAGGGGAAAAAAGGAACTTATCAATAAACATAACTATGAATTGTGATATATACTATTAAAATAAGGGTATGTTTTTCCATGACTGAGAATTTTTTAGGGAGAAATATTAAATTGGAAAATATGAGGAGGCCTCTGAGGAGCTACAGGGAAAAGAATTCTAGAGGAAACTCTTGAAGGGGTAGTACATGTATCTTTGCAACACCAGCTGACTGTATCTTTGAACTGGTCCCCAGAAATCAGCTTGGTGCAACAAAAACATGTGGGTTGGAAATCTAATTCCTTTCTAGTACCAATTCTTTGGTGCCTGGGCTTCCTATTTTCTGATGCTTCAGCAACTTGGAGTTGTTTCGAAGTGCCTGCTGGGCTGCCTGATGGAGTCCGTGGAAGGACTTGGCCTAATGCCTAGGTATATGGGAGCCTCAGGCATCCATGGCCGTCTTGCCCCCAACCATCATGGCTGTATTTGAATCAGCTCTAATGACAGATTGCATTTCTAATCTCTGCTTCCTTCTGAGATCAGCATCTTTGTATTGCTGCTGTATTTTGAGACAGGAAATGTACCCACCATAAAATGCTCTGCTAATTTTTGGACCTTTAGGCTCATTACTTCTAAAGCCTACAGACTTTTAATTTAATAGCCAATAACACATGGATGTCACGGTCCATGTTGGCAGTATATATTGTGCAAATGGAAGACAATGAGGCTTACAACCACCACATTTCTGAAGAACATGGGTAGAGACCCCACAAATGTTCCCTTTAATAGGTACTGTACTGTACTCTCTCCCTTCTTCCTACCTCCTGTAAGTGGTGTGAATTGAAAAGCAGTCAGGCTGAGCTGCTTAAACCATACTGGTTTTTTTATTCTCCTTGGAGAAAAATCATCTCTTGTCCCCCTGCCCCAACAAAAACAGTGCAGGATTCTGCATTATTTTAAATTTGCAGTGGCAGGAACAAGGACTGGAGGGGCATATGACCAACAATATGGGCATTTGCCCAGTTTTCTCTCCAAGCCTTGCCCCAGATCATTCCAGGTTCCCCAAGCAACACATGGTGCCTTCAGTCAGAGCCTGAATTAGAAGAGTGGAAGGAGACCTAAGCAGATGACTTGCATTGTTTCTCTGGACACAGAACAAGGTCTGAATGCAGTGGAGATTGAGCAGTAATTTGTGGAGATTAAGTGGTACAATGTCAGGCCTAGAGACACCCCAACTGGCACCCTCTGGTGCAATGAAGAGGCATCCCTGCCTCCCCTGAGCCCTGGAAAGTAGGGTTTTGTGCTTGCCTTACTGGTAATGGCAGTAAGGGAGTTATCTGAGGAGAAAATAGCCTAAGTCAGTGATAGCACACCTGTTAGCACTTTCAATGATACAAACAGCCTACGGTGGCACATGTGCTGTAGGTTCACCATCACTGGTCTGAGTGGAAAGAGGAGCCAATGCAAAATACTGAGAAGAAAACCCCTCAGATGTGTGGGAGGCCATTGTGGCTGGAAGGGTGAGCAAGGGGCAGAATAGGAGGAAGTGGATTCTGTGAGAGGAGGCCATCTGGAGCAGGCCTCATACAGCTTGTACTCTCAATGAGAAGGGCGGGAGTACTGCAGGGTTTGGACAAGCACTGTAGAACAATCGGTCTTGCATTTTTAAAGGATTATTCTAGAAGCTTTACGGTAAATAACAAAGGGGAAATAAATGTGGTAGCAGTGACACCAGTGAGGCAGCTGCTGTGGTAACCCAGATAAGAGGTGGCAGGGCTACGATTAGGAAGGTGGCAGAGGAGGTGACAGAATGAGCTCAGATTCTGGATGTACACATAGGTGGAGCAAATGAGATTGTCCTCATGGGCAGACAGGAGTAGGAGAGAAAGAAGTTGAGGGTGACCCCAGGGTTTTTGGTATGAGCAACTGAAAGAACAGGAATTATACAACAGTTTCTTTAATTTAACCCCGATCTAAAGTGTCTCCAACATGTTTGTAAATAGTCCCACTGCTTCACCTTTTTACAGCATTTAGAAAGACTTGTGTTAAGCACTCACAACCAGACGAGTACTTTTATTTTTATTTCACAGATGAGGAAGCTGAGGCGCAGAAGCCTTCAAGGTGTCATGGGCATGCAATCTGTTTTGGGCTTTTAAAAGAATACATATCTGCCCTTCTATTTTATGAATCTGTCACTTTTCATCTTGCGTCTTGGTTGGACTTTTGTTGCTATAACTGAATGTAAACAGAATAGCAGTGTTTTTAGTTCATGGTTCTGTAGGCTGGAAAGTCCAAGTGCATTACATTTGATTAATGTCTTCTTGCTATGTCATAGTATGGCAGAGGGTATTATGTAGTGGGAGGGCAAGCATGCCATCTCATGTTTCTCTTTCTCTTCTTTTAAAGAAAGTAATGCCATCGTGGGGGGTTCCACCCTTTGGATCACACACAATCCAAATTACCTACCAATGGACCTCCTCCAAATACCATTAACACATGAATTTAGGGATTAAATTTCTAACAAGTGAACTTTGTTTGGGGGTACACATTCAAACCTAGCACCTTGTCTTTTACTTCTGTATGCGTATGGCCTATGTTATTTTCCCCACTAGCTGATGGTTGCCTGAGGACAAAACTCAATTAAGATTAACTCTGAATAGGTCCTTCTCCAAGGCAATCACAGGAATTTGGAAGGTCAGAGAAACTAATTGTTGTTGTAACTATGTGTCCCCTTGAGAATTCAATGGAAGCTCTAAAACCATTCTTCTCACAAAAATATGCACATATGCAGTTTTACATTATGATTTCATTAAACCCCTTTCGTGGAAGCCAGTGAAGGTCACTAATGAAGCACACTCAGTAACTTTGGTGTAAACTAAAATAATACACATAGCCAAGCCATTCTGCCCAAGATATGGAGTTGCCAAGACTCAGAAACAATTCTTATCATCTTTTCAGATCAATTAAGTTCAATAAGCTTCTTCTGTGATTGTCCTGGGCTGGGGATCAGGGTCCAGAGTCCCTGCCTTTTGGAAGCAGGCAATCCAGCAGTAACCTCTTTCCGCATGAAGCAGCAAAGAGCAGCATTATTGCTATGAGTGCTCCCATTTTACAGGCTGGGTTAGGTATACCCTTACTTCATGTTACTATGACTCCTGCCATTATCCCATCACATTTCATTGCAGTTTTGTGTTGAATTGTCTGGGACCCTCCACAGAATGCAAATTCCATAATGGCAAGACCATGTTTCTTGTTCTGCAGAGCAGAGTGCCCAGCACAGGACAGGTGTTTCATCAGTAGTTGTTGATTGGGCAGATGGTTGGATTGGTGGGTACCTGAGTGAGTGATTGGCAGAGGTGGAGAGAAGAGGATAGCAGTTGGGAATTTTCATGTTTCTGTTGGCTCATGTCTTAGTTACTTTTTTCTCATTGCTGAGACAAAATACCTGATGCCAAAAATTAGGAAAGGAAAGGTTTATTTCTTACAGTTCTTAGGGGTTTCAGTTTATACTCAGTTGGCTCCAAGGCAGCGTGGTGTGGCAGGGCCACCATTCATGGCTGCTACAACAGCCAGGTGAACCAGCAAGAGAGGGAAAAACACCTTCTTCTTGCCCTTATACTGTATGTTGGCTCCATCCCTGAGTGGGTGAAGCACTCACATCGCCAATCCCAGCACTAGACAACAAACCAATCACAAACGCCAGACTCAGCTGCATCCATGTCATGATTACGTGAGACTTGGCTGGGCCACATGACCATAACCATAACAGCTCATAAGGTTTAACATGTATTGAGTTGCCTCATCTTGCCTTTATCATCCCAGCCAACCCCTTCCCTGCAGAAGGCTAGGTCCTGTGGGAGCACCACAGCACTAGATGAAAGGTTCTTGAGTGCTTCTCCAGACCTTAACAGTGTGGTTGCCCAATGTTTCAAGTCCACCTGTTCCCCATCCAGGGACTCCATTAAGCTGCTCACTGTCCGTCATCCCCTTTCTCCTCCCTGTGCCTCACCCCCTCCCACTCCTCCTCAGTCCTTTCCTTGCCCTTCTTCTTCCCCTTCTCTCTGTCCAGTCTCACTTCCTTCATGTGGCCTCACTTTTCTTCTGAGAGCCCACAGCTGGTGTGACTTGCAGTGTGGCACTTTGTCCTCAAGAAACCTCCTTGTTTCTTGTGTGCTTGTTTAGTACCTTCTACTGGGTTTCACAGAAGCTGCAGGAGAGATGGAGCTCATCCCTCTGCACTCCCTTTTCTAACCTGTGGGATATAGAAGACTGCAGGGGACTTGAATTTGAGGAGTGGAGGGCTGATTTGATGATTTCATCATAAAGCAGCTCTTCCAACTCTATAGTGTACAAGTATAGTGTACAGTGATTGTGTAAAAATGTGTGTGTGTGTGTGTGTGTGTGTGTGTGCATACATGCTTGTGCCTGTGGGAATACTTGAAAGGGGAGATGGAAATGCCAGTATGTTATTTAGAATAGGATTTATCAACCTTGGCTTTAGTGGACATCATGAATCAGATGATTATTTTGGGGTGTTCTGGGCATTGTAGGGTGATGTATTAGTCTATTTTCTGTTACTGTAACAAAATATCTGATGCAGGATATTTATTTAGTTCATAGTTTTGGAAACTGAAAGTCTAAGATTGGGTGGCCTCATCTGTTCAGCATTTGGTAAAGGCTTCATGCTGGATGTAGCCATGATAGCAAGAGTGAAGGAGAAAGTTACCCCATGGCAAGATGGTGCCACTGACCTGACTGGGGACAGGTCAGTGTGTTTTCTTGATTCTTTCCTTTCTGTTTTTCAGTATTGGTGAATTGAACCCAAGGCCTTCACACTGAACTATGATCCCAGTCCTTTTTATTTTTTGAGACAGTATCTGACAAAGTTGCTGTTATAGTTTGAGTCTGTATATCCCCCTAAATGCTCATGTGCTCAGAGGTGTGGCTTTTGAAAGGTTATTGACTCATAGGGTTGCTACAGCTAAATGTGATATTAGAAGGTGGTGCCTGGTCAAAAGAGGTGGGTCTCTAAGGGTGTAAAGTGTGTCTTGCTCTCTGGCGCCTCCCTTCTCTGTCCACTTTTGGCCATCCAGACCTGCGGAACTTTCTTCCATTAAGCCCCTCAACCGTGCTGTCCTACTTTGGAGACAGCTGGACTAACTGTGAGTCAAAATAAGTCTCTCCTCCTTTCAAATGTAGGTGTTGGGTGCCTAAGTGATGAAGTAAGTGACTCATAGAGTAGCCAAGTTGCCCAAACTGGGCTCGAATTTAGCATTCTCTTGCCTCAGCTTCCCAAAGTGTTAGGATTACAGGCACATGCCACCATGTCTGGCTCACATCATTCTGTTTATAATAACCCATTCTCTCAGGAACAAACTGGAATCTCATGAAAACGACCCTAAACCTTTCCAAGGATGCTTCTCCTGAGGACCTAGCCGCTCTTCACCCTTCTTAAATGTTCCACACTTAATACTGTCACACTGGGGACAAAACCTTGGGGCAAAACCTGCATGTCCTGGGCACATAAAGTCTTGGATGACATATTCAAACCATATCCACACTCTAGCAGAATGTTGAGCAGTGTCTCTGTCTTCTATCTACTAGACGCTAGTAGCACCCCTGAATTTACTCCAAGTTCAGACAAAGCAGAAATATATTTAGGAGGCAATATAACCTCTAACTGACAAGCGCTGGTTTAGGGAACACATTGGAATTCTAACTTTCATCTCATTGCCCTCTCAGTTTGGCTGATTAAAGACATCACTATACTATTACAGCCTAGAAGGTTGTTATCATGATCTAATGAGAGTGAGGGCTTCCAGTACAGCGCAGGTGCCAAGCCCCTCTCCTCACTGACTGTGATTCTTTCACCTCCTTTGTGGCTGACTTGCACCTTCACCTGGGTGTGGAATCTGGGTTTGATGCTGCATACTTGCAGTTGCCATCTCCAAGCAGCGTCCTAGTGTTGTTGTGTTGCTGAGGCTGCCAGCATCTTGTCCAGAGACTTCAGGCACACTCTTTGTGCACAGCAACAAGTACATTGCACTTGAATCCAGAGGGGACCCACTGGCTAGTTCTACTTCCCCCTGGAGTGGAGACTCCAAAACCCAGCTCAGGGTCTGGAGAAGTGAGCTTTGGACAATTACATTTGCTTTCTCCATTGTTGCTTTTGTTCCTCTTACATGGCCACATGTCTAAACTCTATTAACACTTGACGTTGGCCAAAGCTTTTGTTTTCAAACAGGTCAGCAAATAACAGGACTCCAAATGAGGTATGAATGCATCTGGAAAGGTCACAGGGCACTTGATAGCTGCAATAAAAATTGGCAGTCACACTGGGTCAGCGTCTCTTGAAGCTACCTTAAGGAACCCAAGAAAGAGCAGAGTGAGACATACCTGTCCTTCATATTCATTCACATCCCTTCAGTCCAACAAGTATTTATGAAAAGCTCAGTAAATATCGATTGCACTTCTGCTATGGGCCAGGTGCTGTTCTCAGCCCTGAGAATTCATTAGTTAACAAAACAGACTCAATCTCTACCCTACCTGAGGCTGAAGGGAAAGACGAGTTCAGTATTTTTACAGTAAATGGTTGGTATACAATATGTGCTCAAAGTAAATGTTTCCCATTTTCTTGGAAAGAAGTATGTATAATGATGAGAAGTCAGACTTCTAGATTATCTATCTAATTGATGGATAAGTTACTTACCTTTCCCGTACCTCAGTTTTTTTGTTCTATAAATCAGAGGGAAACGCTTTATCTCTTAACATTGCACAAAGCACGGAGGTCTTATCCTAGTTTTTTTTATGAGGTATAGCACAATAACAAAGGTGTTTACTTTTACTTTATTTCTCTTGATTTGGACTCTTGATAGGTGGAATATGTTGATACTTTTAGATAGAATTGATAGCCATCCAGTGGATTCAATTTTAAAAGTTCTTGAAAGTCCCATCAGCCTCAAACTAGCTGGTGTGGTGGCTTACCACCCTGGACTTTCCATTAGTCAGTGTTAGGGTTAATGACTCTAGATGGATCCATACTTGGGAATACCCCTTTGGTCCTTTGCCATAAGTACTGGGTAGGTTTGTCAGTAAACCAACTGCTACACTGGTTCTGGGGATAGTAGTTTGACATAGGAAAAAGTCCAGTCCTCCATGGGTAATGTGTTCATGTTCATTCTCCTGGACATGTAGATGTCCTATGATGTGAAACTGGAATGGTATCTGTGGGAATGGCCTGAGGGGCCATGGGCCACCTCCCCCAATATGTCTATTTTTTGTGGGCAGGAGATAGCCATGATAGAGCAGCAGGGGGTATCAGTGATTTCACTCATGTCCTACCCTCTATCTTCCTCATGTTTTTTTTCTGCCTTTTCCATCCCTCATTCAAAAGTTAAGAGTGGTTAGGCCCATAGGGAGTGGAAAACAAGATGACACCTCTTACACTGGTCAGAAACAAATGGAGGATCAGAGATAAGCCATCATACTTTAGCAAAAAGTGTCACTCTGGCTCAGTTTCCTGTTAGTCATTTAGAAAACTTAACAGAATTAGGCATTCATAAGCAGGGCCACTTCCTTTTTCAGTAAAGTCTGCTTTTCCCCAGATGAAGCCTGGAGATCAGAGGCCCTTGTGTAAAAGCAGAAATATTCTTATACATTAAATGACAATGGTAGTTACTTTCATTTTTGTAATCATGAGTCCTTGGAATGAATACTGACCTTCACATTACTCACTTTTCAGATCTGCCTAAGACAACTTGTTCTCCTGCTTGTCTTTCTTTTTCTTCTCCTCCTCCTCCTGCCCTCCCTTTCACTTGATTTCCTCCCCTTCCAGTGCTGGGGATTGAGCTCAGTTCCTTTGCACTGAGCTACATCCCAGCTCTTTAAAATTTTTTTTTTCCTTTTTTTTTTGCCACAGTCTCATTAAATCACTAAACCCTGGCTATGCTGGAACTTGTGGTACTCCTGCCTCAGCCTCTCAGAGTGCTGGAATTACAGGTGTCTACCACCATGCCAGGGTTTGAAACATCTTCATAAACCCATAGATTGGGATCTCCTCATCTGACGTTAGTGGGAAGAGAATGGAGGAAGTGGTTCCTGAGGAAAGACAAGAGGAGATGGGGACCAGAACACAACATGCCCTACCCTCCAACTATCTGACAGACACTCCTAAATTGTGGGTGCTCTAATGCTGTGGATGGTTTCTTCTGTAGGAAGCCTTAGTTCTCTCTGCCGCCCTGTCAGTTCCTTGACCAAATCTCCATGCAGACCTTGGGGCTGGAGGAGCAGTTTGCAGAGAATCTGCCCAGTGAGGATACTGGCGAACTGGACTGTGTCCAAGCATGAACAGCCTATGCAGGGAGAGGGCTTGAAAGCAGGCCAAGTGTGAAGGGAATGAAGAAGCAGGCCAGGCCATGCAGGAGAAGAGAAGCCACTGTATCCAGAGGGCATCTCTGGATTTGCTGTTAGACAAAGGATTGATTTTATGCGGTGTTAACTGACAGTGCCATTGGCCACAACCTGCAGAGAAGTAGATTTAAAGGTGACATAAAGCTGGGCAGGAGTTAGTGTTGCTCTGAATGGATTGCTTTAGGAGGTATTATAATGCTACTAAAAAGAAAAGTGACTACTATTTATTGAGCACTTATTGTGGCCAGCTACAGAGTAAAGACTTTTATGTGCACTGATCCCACACAAGCTTTTTATGAACATTGTGTTGATCAAGATTAAACTCAACCTAATCAACAAAGATAGTTACATTTGTTTGGGGGCTAATTAGGATTGCAATTCAGCAAAACATAGATTTAAGCAGTATTCAGTGTACTCCCAGGTTTTACAAAAAGGTGGCTGTATTTATCGCTTTAAACCACACGAGGCAGGGTAGTGGTATTGTGTACTTATTAGGAATTATGACTGGTAATAAGATGTTTTACAAGAAGGGGATTAGTTGTTGTCTCAAACTCTAGATAATTTAAGAGAAGCAGGGAGGCTTCATGAATGGCTGACAAAAGTAAGTGTATTGCACGCTGGCCCTGGCCAAGGTCAATGATGCACCTGGTCACCTACGTGCATATGAGCGCCAGTTCAATGGCTCAGATGCAGAGGAGTCTGAGGCTGGAGTTATCAATGGTCTCTTGACCTACTTTTAAGTGGTGCCACTTTGCTTTTAGTTTCACCCTTAACATCTACAAGGTAGAGGCCATTATCACTTTCATTTGACAGCTGAAGCTGAGGCTCAGGGAGGTGAAGTCACCTACTCAGGCTGTCTTGTTCCCTACAGTAGCCACATGTGAATTACAAACCCTTCTGGTAGACACAGACTGTGAGCAAGGCGTAGGCTTTGGCACACATGTCACAGGATGAGTGCCAGCACCCACTGCTCTCTTGGCTGAGTGGCCTGTGCAGGGCACAGCCTGAGTGACTACACACTGTGGCCTGGGCATGAGGCCAGGGCCAGTAAAGGTCAGAACCCACCTCAAGAGCCACATTTGTTTTGGCTCTTGTGAGGGTCTCTCTGGATGGAGATTTTCCATCCCTGTGAACAACCACAAAGGACAGTTAGGGATACGAGGCACACCCTGTGCTCAATCACATTGAAACAGCCTGACAACCCTGTGAAATAGGTGTTGTTAAGATCCTCCTTGTAAGAAAGTGAGACTCAGAGAGCTGCAGTTACTTTCCCAAGATCACACAGCAATCAATGGCAGAGTTGGGGCTCTGTTGGAACCACTGTACTCGCTTTGATGTGGTTTAGGCTGGCATGTGTTACAGAGGTAGGGCTGGGAGGAGGGAAGAGTGGGGGAAGCAAATAAGTGGGGAAAGGAAGACAGGAAAGCAAAGACTGGAGGTGGGCTTTGTGATGCCACGTGCTCTGCACAAAACCCAGTGGCATTTCACACAGGGTGTGTATACAGTGATACAGCAGCACCGTCTGCTTGTACTTGGCCACTTTGTGGCTCAGACTCTTGTCCTCATCCTCAGAGTTAAAAGGAGATAACCACAGGGAGATGTATCTGCAGAGGAAAGCAGTGGTAAAGAGCTTGGGTCTGCTCTCTGTGTCTCTGAGCAACTTAACCTCTGTGCCTGAGTTTCCTCATCTGAAACTTGGAAATAATATTTCTTACTTAGAAGGTGTATTATGTGGATTAAACGAGTAGATCCATGTGGAGAATCTAGAACCATGTCTGTGTATTGCAAATATTTGACAAATCGTTCTTATTAGGATTGGCACCGAGAGCTCACCACGAGTCGGTGAGGCTTGACTTCGTTAGGGGGAATAACCTATTCGGTCTTCTCACCTTAGTTCCCTACTCGACCCAGTAAGAGACAGTGCAACTGTTTATTTTAAAAGCTGAGAGGCAACGTGAGGGCCAGGTTCCCGCCCTCTGGGAATGGGACTTGCTGCTGTGGGGTTGGAGCGGCAGGGCCGAGGCCCGCTGGATGGGCTGGAGTCACCAGGGACTTTGCCTGCCTCCCGCAAGGCCCAGGCAGTGGAAGCCCCACCCCCACTCCCAGTTTAGGCTGCACAGCTGAGCGCTGGAATGTGCTTGGTGCTACAGGACTGTGCACTTTAAAACGATTACAAGCGTTAGCTACAAGTGAGGTGTGTTTTGTCACAAGTGCAATGGAGCCGCCGCAAACTCAGCCCTTGCTGTGTGGCGACGCGCCGCGTGGGGAAGGAGAGACGCGGTCTGCACAGCTGCGCGCTGC
Organism: Dasyprocta punctata; assembly: GCA_004363535.1. Lineage (NCBI taxonomy): Eukaryota > Metazoa > Chordata > Mammalia > Rodentia > Dasyproctidae > Dasyprocta > Dasyprocta punctata. Next base: position 26,585 of record RJWM01023459.1, read on the forward strand.
GAGACGGTGAGGGGAGGCTCCCGGCGCAGCTGGCCGGGCCTCCGGGGAGCCCCCACACTCTGCTGTACCTCCCTGCGCTCCGACCGCAGGAGAACCTGTCCGCCCCTACCGCAGGGCGGCAGAGTACCGGCCGTGTCCGTTTTCCTGGTTACCGCGGTGCAGCACTGTGTACCACAGGCTGTTTGCAGACGCGATCCCTATCCCTTCTGACAGCAGCTGTGCTGACTCAGTTACCTGCGGTTTGCTTCGGGGTGGGACTGGGGGGGCGGGGCGGGACCGACAGGGCAGGGCCTCGAGGCCACGCCCCTACACCACCCCAGTTCATACGCGTCTCCTTTCCTATGGGCGCAGCCACTCACTGAGGGCTGATTTTGCAGCTGCTCCTTTTCGCATGTGACAAAACTCACCTCACGTGCAGTTCTCGGGTGTAGTCATTTTAAAGTGCGCAGCCCTGTAGCACCAAGCACATTCCGGTGTAAAACATCATCGCTGTCTGGTTGCAGAACATTTTCTTAACTCCAAAACCCATTAAACAGCCCCTCCCTAGTCCCATCATCCGAGCCCCAGCAAACGTTAGGCTGCTTTCTGTCTCTGAATTTTTCAACTGCCCACCCTTTGTATACCTGGAATCATAAAATATGTGATTTTGTGTGTGTGGGGGGACTTTTGTTTTTTGAGACAGGATCTCACTACGTAGTTCAGACTGTTCTTGAACTCACTGTGTGGCCCAGGGTGGTCTCCAACTTGCAGTGATTCTCCTGCCTCAGCCTCACTAGTACTGGGATTACAGGCATGCATCACTATGCCCGGCCACGTCTGGTTTCTTTTACTTAGCATGTCTTCAAGGATTGCCCATGTGATAGCGTGTATCAGTAGTTTGCTCCTTCTTCAGACCGAGTAATAATCCGTAGTGCATATACCGCATTTTTTTACCCAATTATCTGCTGATACACATTTATTTTGATCTAGCTATTGTGAACAACGTTCTATAAATATTCATGCAAAAATTTTATTTGAACACTTATTTATAATCCTTTTGGGTATATCACTAGGAGCTGAAATTTTGGGTTATTTATGAATGCTGTGTTTAGCTTTCTGGGGCTCAGGCACACTATTTCCCCTAGCTATAGCACCATTTTAAATTCCCACATGCAAGAATTGAGGTTTCTGAGTTTTCCACATCACCACCAACATGTTATTATCTTTTTCAATTAAAAAAAAAGTTAATGGGCATGCTAGTGGGTGGAATCTAGTATCTTGTAGTTTGATTCGCATTTCTATAATGATCATTGGTGATAAACATATTTTTATGTGCTTTTTGGCCATTCACATGTCTTCTTTGGAGAAAAATGTTTTCAGGTCCTTTGGCTATTTTTAAACTGTTTTCCGTTGTCTTATTGTGGTTGAATTATATGCCCTTTCATACATTCTTGGTATTATACATCTTTATCAAATACATGATTTGTAATACTTTTTCCAACTTGTGGTTATCTTTCCATTTTCTTGATAGTGGCCTTTGATGCATTATGATTTTAATTTTGATGAAGTCTAACTTGTCTATTTTTTTCCTTTTGGTAAAAGTTTGTGCTATTGATTTCATATCTAAGAAACCATGGCCAAATTTAAGGTTATAAATTACCTCTATATTTTCTTCTCAAAGTTTTATAGTTTTAGCTCTAATGTTTATGCATTTGACTCATTTTGAGTTAATTTTAAATTATGGCACGAGATAAGCACCTGCCTGTAATCTTCTGCACATGGGTACCCTGAACACTGTTCTCTGCTGCTGAGCTGCGCATTGAAACTTGTGCCAGTATTGCACTGTTTAAGTTACTGTAGCTTTTCAGTAAATTTTAAAATTTACTAAATTTCCAACCCTAAAAATTTAATTAAATTTACTAACTCTAAAAATTTTGTCTCCATGAGTATTCCAGTAACTTGGGATTTTCTTGCAATTTTATAGGAACTTTAGTATTTTCTTTTCTATTGCTGGAATAAAGGCTATTGTGATTTTGGTGAAGATTGCATTGACTCTTCAGGCCACTTTGGGAATTTTGTTATCATAACAATTTTAAGTCTTGCAGTCTATGCACATGAGGTATCTTTCTATTCATTTAGGTCTTCTTTAATTTCTTACAGGAATATTTTGTAAATTTAGCTGGAAAGGTCTTATATTTCCTTGGCTAAATGTATTCTTACATATTTTATTCTATATTTTGGCAATTTTAAGTATTATTGCAGTACTTTCCTAAATTTCCTTTCAAATTGTCCATTGCTAGTGTATAGAAATGTAACTGCAATTTTATTGATTTTATTAGCTCCAGTGGTGTATTGTGCATTACTTAGTATACATTAAATATAGGCATGATTAGATCATTTGTGAATAAGGGTATTTTTACATATTCCTCATGGGATGACTTCCTTTGGATGTCTTTGTACCTTTTCTTTTCTATTTCCTTTGGCTAGACCTTTTAGTAAATGTTGAATAGAGGTGAAGAAAGTAGAATCTTTGCTTTGTTTTTGATTTTAGGGAGGAATCAGTGAGTCTTTCAACACTGAATATTATGGCAGCCTTCGGTTTTACATAAATCTCCTTTATCAGGTTAAGTTTTCTCCTAGTCCTAGTTTGTTGGTTACTTTTTATCATGGAATGGTGTTGGATTTTGTGCATCAATTATTATGATCAAATAGTTTTTCTGTTCATGCTATTAATGTGTATTGCTTTGATGGACTTTTTTAGGTTAAACCATCTTGTGTTAATAGGATAAATGCTATTTGGTCATTTCTAAAAATACTGCTGGATTCCATTTGCTAGTCTCTTATGGGTATTATTTGCATCTATATTCATAAGGATTTGGGTGTTCTCTTATGAATTCCTTGTCTTTGTGTCAAAGTAATGCTAGTCTCAGAAGACTTAGGAAGAATTGCTTCTTCTTCTACTTTTTGGAAGAATTTTAGAAGGAAATGTGTTCATTCTTTAGATGTTTGATAGAATTCATAGTGAAATGATTGGCTTTGAGCTATCTCCTTTGGGAGATTTTGGTTACCAAATTGAACTCTTACTTATTATATTTAGAGTGTTTCTTCATGAATCAATGCTGTTAGTCTGCTTCTAGGATTTGCCTGTTTTATTTAGCAATTATGCAATTTGTTAGCATATGTTTGTTTATGGCATTGTCCTATAAGATTGTTTTATTTCTGTAAGGTTGGTGGTAATATTTACTTCTGATTTTGGTAATGATGCCTCCATCTTTTTAGTCTGGCTAAAAGTTTATCAATTTGCTTATATTTTCAAAGTATCAATTTCTTTAAATTTTCAAAGAACCAAGTTGTGGTTTTGTCCAGTCTCTATTGTTTTTCTATTCTCAATTCCATTTATCTTTGCTTTAATCTTTATTATTTCCTATGTTCTTCTATTCTTGGGGATGGTTTTCTCTTCTTTGTCTAGTCTTTAAAAGGTGGAATGTTAGATTATTAGTTCGTTATCTCTTTTCTTTCTAAAATAAATATTTACAGCTATGAATTATTCCTTGGTCAGTCACTGCACCCATAAGTTGTGGTGGTTGTATTTTTTGTTTTCATTTATCTCAAATATTTTCTACTTTCTTTGAGAGTTCTTTGAGCTATTAGTGTGAATACATTTGTAAATCTACATGTATTTGTGTATTTTCCAGAGATTTTTTTTTCCTGTTCTTGATTTTTAACTTTATTTCATTGTGGTCAGAAAACATGCTTTGAATCTTTTTAATTCATTAAGATTGCTTTGTGGCCTAACACATAATCTATTCTGTGGAATATGCAGTGTGAACTTCAGAAGAATATATGTTCTGTTGTTGGAGGGTAGAGTGTTCTGGATGTGTTGATTTTATCTATTTGTTTATAATGTTCAAGTCTTATATTTATTGATTGACTTTATGCCTATTACTCTATCAATTATTGAGGTCATGTTATCAATGTTCTCAACTACTATTCTAGAACTATTTCTCCCATTCACTGTGTCAATGTCTACTTCATACATTTTGGTACCCTGCCTGTATGCTTATAAATGCTGTGTCTTCTTGGTGTATTGATTATTTAACCAATATATGATATTCTCCTTTGTCTCTTGTAACAATTTGTGACTTAAAGACTGTTTTGTCTAATATTGGTATATACTCCACAATTGTTTTCTTGTTTACTATGTACATAAGACATTTTTACCATCTTTTCACTTGGAACTTACTTGTGTCTTTGGAGCTGAAGTGAGTCTCTTGCAATAACATATGCAGCTGTACCTTAGTACTTGCCATTATTTACTTCCAATGGGTGCAACAAGAGGCATGAGTACCAAACCAATTATTTTGGCTGTGAAGTATAGTAAGGTATGAGGCATTCTGTACCAAATACTGACACGTTCTAGCGTATACATATAGTGCCAAGCAAAGAACGAGTACAGTGATACTTTCTCATTAAAATGTGTCAAGTACCAAATTCAACAAGTTTCAAAGCAATCAAATACCTAGATATGGCTGTAATTTGATCATGCTTTTCTTTTTAATCTTTTCTGCCTTTTTTGTCCATCACTAATGTATTAATTAGATTTTTATTGCTGGGTCCAAATACTTGACATATGCAAATTAAAGGAAGAAGGATTTATTTTTGTTCACAGTTTCAGGGGATTCAGTCCACAGTAGGCTGGTTCCTGGGAAGGAATACATGGTGGAAAGGCATATCAGAGCAGAACTGTTTGGTTCATGCTGACCAGGAAGTGCAGTACAGAAGTAGCAATAGAGAAGAAGAGACCAGGGATTAAATAGTATACCAAAGGTCATGTCTCCATGGTCCATAACAGAAGCATGTTTTACTAATCTTTGGGTGGTTCCTAAACTGATCAAACTGACAATTAAAATTAACTGACACCTCTGTTCTTTGACAGAACATTTGTTTACATTTAAAGTAAATACTGCCAGGTGTGGTGGCGCACACCTGTAATCCCAGCACTTGGGAGGCTGAGGCAGAAAGATCACTGAAAATTCGAGGCCAGCTTGGGCTACCAAGTGAAATCAAGGCCAGTCTGGGCTGCATAAAGAAGTACCATCTCAAAAAGACAAAAAAAGAAAAAAAAATAAATATTGTAAAGATGGACTGACTTCTTTCATTTGATGGTGTCCTACATTTTTTATAGTTTTGCTCTTCCTATTGGTCCTCACTTCTCCATTACTACCTTTTGTGTTTAGTTTTTTCAATGTAATATTTTTATTCTCTTTAGATTTCTTTATGTTTGTACATTTTTAGTAGTTAATAATTGACATCTTAAACTTAGAAAAATTTAGTTTGAGTTTAATATCAATGGTATGCAAAAATCTCTGCCTTTACTCTAAAGAAGGAAATCGAAGATTTCAGAAAATGGAAAGATATTCCCTGTTCATGGATAGGAAGAACAAACATCGTGAAAATGGCCATTCTCCCAAAATTATTATACAGATTCAATGCAATCCCAATCAAAATACCACTTGCCTACCTCACAGAGCTAGAGAAAGCATTCCTGAAATTCATCTGGAACCAGAAAAGATCTAGAA
>RJWM01023460.1:0-31883 GCA_004363535.1 Dasyprocta punctata
TCGCTTCCTTACACTAGTCCACACCCATAAAAGTTCCACCGGCTCCCAATAGTACCACCCTGGGGACCAATTCTCCAATATCTGGGCCTTTGAAGGGCATTCAACATTCAAATCATAACATAAGCCAGTAGTGGCAAACCTATGGCACACAAGCCACAGAAGGATGTTTGTTATCATTGAAAACTCTAAAAGGTTCACCAACACTGTATAATCCATTAAAGAATTCTTCCAGGTAAGTTTGACATTAAAGAAAAAAAAATCAAATGACCACCAAAAAAACATATTCTCTAATATTCAAGCACATTTAGCCAAGTTGAACGAGTCCTCACAGTTTAATTAGTCAGTAAAGAAGTTGCTAGTCTGAAATAAAGGTTAGCACAGGAAGAAAACAAGTATTGATGGGTATTTAAATGGGAGGTTTTCCACTGGGAGGGACTCTCTGAAACTCAGCTTTAACCTCACTTGCTGCACAGACCCACCCTGGCTGAATGCACTAAAATTTCCCCGGCCACAGTCTCACCATGGTATTCCATCTAACCTCTGACCCCAAAGCAACAGAATCCACCAGCCATGGGCTGAAAACACCAAAACTGTGAGCCAAAATAAACCTTTCCTCTTTTTAAAAAATTTTTAACCTTTCCTTTTGCTAAGTTGTTTATCTCAGGTATTTTGTGACAGTGACTGAAAGGTAACTTAAACTGGTGAACAAAAGAAAAAAACAGGGCAATTCCAGGAAGAGGGGGCACTTGGTGAAGAATATGGGTCCTTTTATAATGTGTGAGCAACTGGCTGACAGCCAGTGCAAAACAAAACAAAATAAAATAAAACAAAACCCAAACTAAAACAGGGACCTCAGTCCAGCAACCACAGAGAACTGAATTATTCCAACAACCTCGAAGGAAAAACTGGACTAGCCGCTTCCTCCCAGTCAGCCACCAGGGGGAGACACATCCAAGAACAGCTGGGTTTCATTGGGAATCTCTGGCTGGAGAAAAGGGAGGCAGGAAGGGGCAGCAGGAGCACGGGGTCAGCTTGTAAGCAGTCCCCTGTATAAGGGACTGTTTCTCATTCAGAATGCAAGGAATTCCTGAAACCCACTGATGAAAGATACTAGGATATATGCAGACGTTCTAAGGCAGACATTCTGACTTACAATGTTTTGACCTTTATGATTGAGCAAAATTGCTGAGTCAACAGCAACTGTATGTACTTTGAAATCTGAATCTTGATCTTTCCGTGGCCGGTAATACTCCCTACCATCTGCCTCTCCAGGCCACAGCTCGCAGACAACCATGCCTTCTGGTGGGGAACTGAGGAGGTGCTGCTATAGGGTGCCGTGTTCCCAAACTGTGATGTTCATTAGGTTAGGTGTTTCCTGTGCATTTTTGACTGGTGAAACTTCCAATGTGTAATGGGTTTACTGGGACATAGTTCCATGATAAGTCGAGGGGCAGCTGCACATCTTATATAGTGATTTACCTAAAAGCTATGCCATGTCAGAAAGTATTGGAGGTGTTTTACAAAACCAAGTCATGCAGGATAAAAATAAGTGAGGCAAAAGAAACTGTCAGTGAAATAATTCACAGAGAAGCTATGAAGGAAAACCTTAGACTGGGAGATGGTTCTTAGCCACCAGAAGCTGTGTTACGCTGAACAAGGGGCTCGCAGTACTTCGTAAACACAGTAATAAAATTCACAGTTGTTGAAAATACACCGTGGAAGCCAGGCGTAGTGGTGCACACCTATAATCTCAACACTGAGGAGGATTGCTGCGAGTTTGAGATCAGCCTGGGCTACAAAGTGAGCTTAAGGCCAGCCTGAACTGCATAGTGAGATTCTGTCTCAAAAAGAAAAAAAAAAAAAAAAAAAAAAAAAAAAGAAAAGAAAATACACTGTGGATATTTTCACATTTTTACATATTTTAAATTCAATTGTAATGTTTTTCTTGATTTGTGTAAGCTCTTTACACAATAGCTTTTTACCATATTTATTGTCTATTATATTTGCAACAAATATAATGTGGTTAATGTCACCAATATATTTCATTGCAAAGTGTGTGTGTATGTATATATATATATATATAGACAGAGAGAGAGAGAGAGAGCAAGAGAGACAGAGACAGAAAGAGAGAGGAAGAGAGACAGAGAGAAACCAAGGCCTCATGCACACCAGGCCTCATGCATGATACACCCTCAGTATAATTTTCCTTTTAATTTTTCATCTAGCCTAATATATATATTCCTTATGCTATATTAGTCTCCTGTTACTTTATAGCTAGAATTCATTTCTTCATCTAAAGACCAGCTAAATAACCTTTATTTTCTCTCATTTTGTGATAGTTTTAATTTTGTCAATTTCTCTTCTTACCTAAAGACTACTGAATTTTAAAATGCATCTCTGGTTCAAGCCAACATTCATAAGAACCAAACTGGAAAATGTTCTTCATGCAAATAAAGTGGAACCTTTTCTAAGGTGGAAATTTATTTAGGTATTTATTATGGAAAATTCATTCTCTATCAGTCCTGAGAACATATTGACTTATTGTTCCCCTCCCTGAAGTCCTTCCCTTTTCTCAATCCAATTATAACAACTCTCTCAAAGTATGTAAAATGTACAAGCCTTGGTCCAACCCAACCCCAACCCAAAGCAACTAAAGCAATGTTGAATTTGGAAGCTCAGTACTGGGCTCACTCCCTCTACCCGGTTTATCACCATTTCAACACCTGCCTGTGTTAACACTAAGCCCGGAACAGAGGCACAGCCCTGTTCTTTTGTAACCACTCGTGTAGCAGTTATTTTCAATTCACGTTTTTCATTGCCTTAAGAATTTCAGTTTTTAAAAAACCCACAAACACAAACATATTCATCACCCCAGTCTTAACTGTCAGAAAGAAATTAGATGCTTCCATTACAAAAGTGATCTAGAGAAAGCATTCTCACCTCCATAAGAGTTTAACTGGGAAACTTTAAGGGAAAAAGAAGGACCCATGTGAATTTAATAAAGAGGGGAGAAAGATGTTCAAGAGACAATGAGGAGGGCTGGAATCAATTAGGTCAAGTTATACCCTGTGCTACATGTGTAAAACTCCTCCTGTTATAGTTAAAGGAAAGAGCAGAGGAGAATACAGCCTGAACTTAGACCCCATTTCAGAATGCAGACTGCCCTGTAACCTCAGTCAAGTCATTTCAGTTAGAGGGTGGGTCTGAAATTCCCAACTGCAAATGCTTCTCTCTGGGGAACACATATTTGCTCTAACAGGGGTCTTGTTCCCATGGCAACTGGTGGAAAGGTCGACACAGCAACTAGTCACCCTGTCTGAAGTTTATCCCTACAAGCCAGGCCCCTTCTCAAATATTCCTTCTCATTTTCTCTTCTGCCATGGATTTGTTTTTTCCTTTTTTAGCCATTTTATCCTGTAAGCAAGCATTTCCTGCTTTATGACTTGATGCGATGAATCTTGGCCCCCATGGGCATCTATATACCTCTGCCTGTTTTTGGACCTGACCATTGGGACCCCAACTTCATAGCCCTGAAAGGAGCTGCAGAAGCCATGCATCTAGATAGGGTATTCTGGAACCAGAAGAGAGTCGGTGTGAAGGGCAGATCTGTTCTCTCAGGTACCATGGCTACCGTAGCTGAGGAAGATGGTCTGACAGCCAGGTTCAGCAACTGACCTTTGACACAATTTAGCAAGACTGTAATCTACCAAATGGAATCTTCTAGGCCTAAAGTGTGAGCTGTCCTAGACACGAGGTCTTCTAGCACTTTCCAGTTCTCAAGTGAAGTCTTTTTCTTGTATTAAATAAGAACAGGGTGGAAAAAATAGCTCAAAGAGGGTTTCAGAGCCAAGGTTCCCAAGCGTGGCAGTAGCCGGGTTAGAACGGCAGCCCTCGTGGCATGATTCCATGCTGTCACTTGCCCCATGGGAACCTACATTTTAAGACTGTTTCTTTTCAGACACTTTCTCGCCAAGAATCAGGTTTGGCCCAGGTAGTAGAGGAGCAAGGTGGGAGTGTGTTGGGTCTCTCGTGCACTTTGAGATTTTCCTTCTCGCAGGATAAGTATATTTTAATGCTTTATAAACACTGGGATAGAATGAATGCAATGAGGTATAATGAATCCCTCAGGCAACTGGGAAGATTCTCATTGTCTAGTTAGTTTTCACACTTCATAAGCTTCTAGTTTGTAATATAAGAGAAGGAAAATAAAAAACGCGTAAATACTGTGAGCTACTCAACGACAGGGACTTTCTACCTACTCATTAACTGTTTCAGTCCTGGGACTAACTCAGTCTCTCAATAGAGTTTTGTGCATGTCCGTGCTCCTGTGTGTGGCAGTCCCACCAGCTGCCTCAGCTGTCTTTGGCATGGTCACTTGGGCTAGGTTTACCATGCCACGGGGTGTTCTTTTGTAAATTTGGAATACTGAATTTATGTTCACTAATAGCCCTTGGAGCTTTATGAATCACATGGTTCTCTGTAGCTGTTTTCTTAAACTCTGGGGGTCACATAACTTGAGTGGCACCATTTTGTTATTTATGGATAATATGAACAACAATCTGGAAAAATGTTCAATTCTTATTCAGCAAACTAATATATTTAAATATAGTATTCTTAAAATTTTTCTCATCAATGCATACAATTAACCAAGGAAGTAAGATCCAATGTTAGGGATGTATACAGGATATACTTATTTTTAAAAATGGTTTCAAACCTTTGGTCTAATCTCTAATTTTGCATATGGCAGGTAGTCAAACATTTATTCAGCAGAGTAAGTGGTCTCTTGGTACAAGGGATTGTGGAGAAACAATACAATGTATTTTAGTGATCAAATCTAGTTTGCCTTAATTCTGCTATCTTTGTAGATATTTTATTCCCTGAGAGACTTCCAAGCATTTAAATCAATGGGACTGCTTTGTACATAGCACGACTTTTTCTCATGCTAAAAGAAGAATGAATTCAAATACTATCACATCCTGATCACCCACGGGGCTAGGAACCAACCTACACACACACACACACCAAGTAGCATTTGCAGTAATAACCACACCAGTCTGTTTTACAGAATCTGAAGATTTCTGCTGAATACTGGTGAGGGAATGTGATCAATGGTCAGGAGTATCCCCTGGATTCCATATTTTCTGGCATTCCTCAGAAGGAGGAGGAGGAGAGCATTTAGTCTGCATTTAATTTTTAAACCACATTTCATCCTTTTCTGTCTCTACATAGTCACACACACACACACACACACACACACACACACACGGGGGAAAAATCCTGTTGCTCATGCTACGCATTCTTTGTCCAATTCTTCTGGGCTGTTCTTCCATTTCTGTTTAGAACAGCTAATCTTTCACAAACCTGGACTGAGTGCAAGAGGCACATTTTGCACATCTCTACTCACCCAAACATAAATAAGGTTTCGACACCATTAACCCTTGAACAACGGCTTTTTCCTGCCTGTGAAGCCAAGGCAGGCTCAGGAAACATGTATCTAGTCCCCACTCGTTGCAATGACTTTATCCCAGGTTACGAGAGCTACCAGAAAGTTCCACTTACACAAACTCAAGCCAAAAGCTTTTAAAGGATGAATGTTTAAGCCACTGCTTCTAAATTTTCATCAGTGTAGACATCAAAACAGGTATATTTCTGAATTGGGCACCCAACAGAAGAAAGGCAGCCCATGCCAATGCCCCTTATTTTAAAAACTAGCCCTAAAATTTTACATGTTCTCACAAATCTCAAGGCACAGAAGTCCCAATGGGAAGTGGATGCCTCTGGATCAGACTGGCTGAACAGCTTGGCTTGTACTTTCCAGGTAAATAAAATCTGACAAGCGCAGTGCTTGTTGGAAAGGAAGAGGAGAGTGGTCGCAGAGACCATTCAAATCTTTCTTTAGACTAAATCTTTCTTTAGACCTTTAACTGCAGCACAGATATTCCAGGCAGTCGGTTTTGACAAGTTTGCAGTGGTTTTCCCAAGAGGTTCTAAACAGTTTCTGGTAAATGAAATGTGTGTGGTTTACAGGTGTGTTTCAGAAATCCCTGCTTTCCCCTCCTCTTCCCTCCCCTCCCCTCCCCATCAGAAAATATTCAGATACTCACATGTCTGTTTGAAATACAAGCTGACTTTAAGTGCAACCTTTTCATATGTGTATGCTCTTGTTTTAACTTCTGAAGATGTTCAGTAACACAAAAAGAACTGGCATTCTTGTGCAGAGGTGTAGTACGCTTGCACAGCAGTCTTCTAGATGCATTTGAGGGTGCAGTCAGTCTGCTCTTACTAGAGTGGTTTGAGTTGCTTTCTTTGTGACTAATTCTCCCCAACTTCCAGGATAGCATTCTCAAACTGTGAATACATCAGAACCTACCAGAGGACCCACAAAAACAAACTGCTAAGTTCCATATCCCCAGAGTTTCTGATTGAACAAGGTCCCTGGCAGTGCGAATGGCTTATGGACCACACTTGGAGAACCACTGCCTTATGTATATGAAGGGACAAAGATAAGACCTAAGCTTAAGGTTCCCATGCAGTGTCATTCTCTCCCCCAGATACAACAAATCATAAGGAGAACCACTACATAGGACAATAGCCCACTGCTTCTATTTCTAAGAGCAAAGGGAGAATTGACGAACTGAACCAAGAAATGTTTAATGTTTTGAGGGTTAAGAATTAAAATAGAGTGGCAGAGAGACAGTAGAATCCTCTTGTCAAGGGGTTATTAAGACTAGGGACAACTGTTAATGTAGTGGTGTGATTTAAACAGGACAGGCAGTGTTAGAAAATTCTATCCTGTGATAGGTGAAGTTTTTCATTTTCTACCCACCTGGCTACATTAGATTAATTAGCCTCACGATAAAGTATGGAACTTTAATCCTTAACTACATTGTCTTCTAAAAAGAATTGTTCAGCAATCTAATCACAGCTTAGTAAGATGAAGTACTTTACATTTCAGTGGAAACTAACCATTTCATTAGAATGTAAAATATTTAAAGTCAACCAACCAAAGGAAAGAAAAAGAAAAGTACAGGAAGACCATACAAAAATCCCCTTTCATGTGCTTGATTTGTTTAAATCACTTTGTTTTCTGTTTGGACCAAAAGATTTGAGTGTTCATTAGAATTAGTGAAAATAACATGAACTAGGAGAATGCATTCTTATAACCAAAAAAACCATCCATTTGCACATCAAAAATTCCTGTATAGGAAGAAATCACAATTTGCACATGAGTAGAGTTACATAAATCTTTAGGATGAGACTATAAAGGGTTGAAAAATGTTTATATATAGGTGATAAACTGGTTAGTAATCCTAGAAATGGGACTTAGGGAATTCAATTTACAGGTTGCCCATTCATTCTAAGACATGATCACCAAAAGAAATCAGTTTCACGGCGTTGTGTTGAATTACTTGTCTGTGTCACCACCATTTGAAGGCCTGGCTCCCCGAATGTGAGGCTCAGAAGTCCTTAGGGAGCCAGAGATCCTGAGAGCAGTGCTTCCCATCTGTCCCCAGGAAGGCTGGCACCAAGCAGTTAACTTGATGTGTTACGTAGGCTTTACAGAAACATGTGGGATGTTAATTTTGTAAAGTGCATCCAGCCACACTGTGGATCCCACATCTCAGATGGCAGCAATGCTGGTGTGTGAAAGAAAGCATTCTTTCCAAGTGGACACTTGGCACTTCAGCAGGAGTGACTAAGTGTAGCTGGAGTTATGTGTCACTCTGACAGGAGATAAACACACTCAACTGTTTCTTGCACACCTATCTTGCTCAGTATGGGAAGCCTCCCACAAACACCTTCCACACTGCGGCATCTTTAGGATTTTAATAGCCTTCTGACTTCTGTGCTAGAATATTGTATGATCTCCACTGATACTCCACATGCTCTTTGTGGGGTTTTATTTTGCCTTACATGGTCCCACAAGGGCTCTTCAAAAACTGCAAAGCTCTTGAACCAAATATTGACACTGTTTTCCTACTCATCATGAAGTATGTGTTTGTGGATTCCCATTCATTCCTGCAACTCGAGACCTTGATAAAATCCTAATGGGGCTAGATCCTGTTTCCTTCCCAAGCACCTGATGGGGCTATACAATTAAAATTCCACCCATCCTAAGCCATTAAAATAAGATGGTGGGACAGACTTGATTCTTTAAGTGAACCCAAACAGAAAACCACAAGGAATAGTAGCATCTCAGGGTTTTGAGTTAAAAAGATTACAAGTTTCATTCTACTTTTCCAACTGACTGCAACCAAGACCACAATCCTGTGTGTTGTTAGACAGATAGGGATCACCTTACATACCTGCATGTCAGTGTGCAGCCTCGTAATCCAAAAGATAGCATTTATGAACTCCACATTGTATAAGGTTGACAGTGAGCTTGGCAGGGTATTTTTGGCTCTACAGAAAGGATGACAGATAAGACACTGACAAAGCTCTTTCACATGGGACAGAGCCTACAGAAGTTCTTGCTGCTGTTTGTCTACCAGATTTCCTAGAATCTCTAGACAGGGAGCAAAACATTGAAGCAAGCAAAGAAAATCTGCATTGGGTCAATAACAGTATTGTATACATAGGATTCTGCTTTGAATACCAGTGCTTAGAATTTAGTAACTTTTAATGAGAGATTTTTATCACTCTGGCATGACCTAGGAATACATTTACAAGCACCAGTTGGTAGGAAAGCAGTAAAGAATTTGTGGTTAATGGCTTTATATTTATGTATAAATGTATGTATATGTTATAGAATGAGATGTGCAATACTTTTAGAAGATCTAGTCCTGGAAATCATGTAATTTAAATCAATCTGGTAAGAAAAAAAGTAGTATATATTTTTTCTATCTATCTTTCTTTACTTCTTTCTTTCTTGTGGTTCTAGGGATGAAACTGAGAACCTCCTACATGGTAGGCGAGCACTACTACCTATAGAGCTACATCCCTAGCCCTTATATTTGTTTAACATCAGTCCTAAGTATGTCTTCCTCTACCTGGCCCTGTGTAAACAACCTACTACCCAACTCTTCATGTTTCGATTAGAAGTCATTTGAAGGGAAGGAACATCTCTGTGGGTGTTCTCTGAACTCAGGACAGTGACTGTCACATAGCAACTCCTAGACATTTATTGTATGAACAGATATTCCAATTATAGGGAAAGAAGAGAGGTTCTTGGCATCACCCATGTGTCTTTGGGTTCTAAAAATCTTCATCCCATTATAGGTAAGACTTAATGTGAAAGTCATTTAATAAAGAACTTTGGTAACAATGCTCATAAAGCCCCCTGAAAACGCTGATCTAATAGTTACTATGTATAAAACCAAGACCTCTACAAACTAATAAAGAAAAAAGAAAACAGCAAAAAGGAAGGAATATTGAAATCAGTTTATATAACAAGGTGACTAGTGGCAAGAAGATACAGGTTTTAACCTATTTTAAGTGGAGAGAATCAAGAAAAAAAAATTACCTGAAGTGAAGGTTAAAAATAAAGTTACCATAAATTCTGCTGTAATTTCCTACCTTCATGGTTTTGCTTCTAATTTACAGTCTAGAACAATCCTAAAGAGAACAGAGTTCCTTTGCTTGGTATTTGGGTTCTCCACTAAATAGGTCCCACCCACCATTTAAGATACATCCATCCCTTGGGAACAAGCGCCTGCCTGGCAAGCACAAGGTCATGAGTTTGATCCCTGGTACAAAAAAAAAAAAAAAAAAAGCTTTGCCCATCTCTTACAATGCTCCAGTTGTGCCCCTCAGATATGGCTGGAAGAAGTTACCCAAGGTTTCCCCCACACTGTTTACTCCTGTTTATCTTTTTAGATTCATCATGTCAGAAAGGATACTTAGTTTAGTATATAGTAGAGGAGACCATGGGGAGCTTATGAGCTCCAAGTTCTCATTCTAGAAGGGGAAAACACAATTATATGGATCACTATTGTACTTGGTGCAAACACGTTTTATTCAATTTAAGAAGCCATGTTTAAGAACTTTTTTACGTAACTGCTAAGAAAGTTAAAACGTGGTCCAGGTATAGGAGCCTCATAACCTCAGTGAATGAAAACATTATATTCCACAAACATGAGCTAAAATTAATATCAGTAAGCATGAAAATGGGGAAAAGGGACAAAGGGAGGTGGGAGAGATGGGGAAAGGAATTTTTAAAAGGGAAGCAAGCTGTATTATGTACACACAACCACTCCCCAAGACAACTATATGCATACACTACAAACAGGTACTACTAAAAAAACAAAAAGCAGGTGAATCAAACTTTGTATCCTCTCAATTATTAGGTTCAACTTTATTTCAGTCTGGTTTTTAAAAACTAAAGAGTTGTGGCCCCAACTTGAGACCATACTCATAAGTGAGATAAATCAAACCCACATGTGTAAATACCATATTGTCTCCCCAGTGTAAGAAACTGAAAAAGTATATATGATCCAAAATCTACAATAAATACTGTGTAAGGGTAAAAAACTGCTCAAAGAGCAAAAGTAATCGGGAAAGAGAAAAGGAGGAAAGAAGGAAGGGAAAAGGAAAAAGACATCAATCTGTATATATGTATATGTAAGATAACTAAAATGACTATACTGCTGAATGTATTAGTTATTGAGAAAGATCGGTTAATCCTCATATAATTAGATCAATCTTGCATGTCTATATCTGTTAATGTAAACAACCATGTTGAAGGTAATGATATGCAATATTGCAACCATTGTCAAGTTCCTATCATGTTTTATAAACCTATAATGTTACTGTTGTGGATTCACTGTTGTCGTTTGTTTTTCTCTTTTGCTTTTTTTCTTTCTTATATGTGTCTTTTTTTCTCTTAAATAAAAAAAAAAAAAAGTTGTGGCCCAGCAAGTCCAACACTCTGCCTTCTCCTTGACTGAAGAAATTCTATCAGCAGGCAGCTTTTATTTGTTTTGAAAAATTAACACATGTACATGGTAAGATACTGAACAATACAAGAGCATATATAATTAAAAATAAATTTCTCAAAAAAGGTCAGCTTCCAGTTGCCTCTCCAGAGTTAATCACCTTATTTATATTTTGTATATCCTTTCAACAGTAATTCTAAGCACTTAAAAAGCTAATATGCATGTGTCTGTATCTGTTTTTAATGGAAATGTAAGATTCTAAAAAAACACCCATCAGCTGGGGATTTAGCTCAGTGGCATAAGCGCCTGCCTGGCAAGCACAAGGTCGCAAGTTCAATCCCCAGTACCAAAAAACCAAACCAAACCAAACCAAACCAAAACAAAACAAAAAGACCTATCAATGAAATACAAGACTATTCATAAGTCACAAAGAGCTGGTACAGAAGGGAGATCACACTGGGGCTGAGAAAACTATGGGAGAAAGCAAAGGTGAGGGGCTTGTCGTATATACTAAATCTTGGAGGGTGGTGATTCTTGAAGGGTAGGTAGAGATAATGGCATGAACAAAGTCTTAAGAAGTAGAAAGTGTAAGAGGCCATAGAGGTTGGCATTAGTTTGCATGACGGGAAGAAATGAAAGAAAAGACAACTGGAAAGACGCCGAGTTCTGGCTGAAAGGTAATGGGGAGTCCCAAGATACTCATGCAGTACCTCAGCCCATAGAGACAAGTGGAAAGATATCTAAGATTTTGTTGCAACTGTAATCAAACCTTTCAATGGATCCTTGTTGGATCAAATCAAAACTCTTTTCCATGAAAGATAAATCTTTTGATAGTCTGGCTGTCACCTGACTCCCTAGCCTGTGCTGTCTCTTCTCCTCATTGACCCTCGACCCACCCAGCCGCACCTGTGCCAGTTAAACTCTCTACCTTGGGATGGCTGTAAATGCTGCTCCTTCCTCCTAGACTGCTCCTCCTTGGCTCCTGATACTGCAATTCCTTTTATCCTTCAGGAAGAGGGATCTACAATGACCGACCTCATTCAAAGTCTGCTACTGTCCTATCCAGTGCTTTACATGCTTCTTTGCTAGCGCCCTCATGGCTTGAAGTGATTTGATGTTTACTCAGTTTACTCGTTTTTTGTCTGTCCCCTTCCTTTGAATAAAAGGTGTAGCAACTATATCTCTCGCTCCTCTTGATCTCTCTCAACTCTCAATTTCTCATCTAGCACTTGAGCAGTGTGTAGCAGTAAACAGGAGCTCAATGAATATTTGTTGAATGAATAAGTGAATCCCTGACCCTTTTTCCCCCTACCCTACAGACATGCATTGAAGCTAGCATACCACACGGTCCCCAGACTTACTTGTTCTCACCATCTGGACCAAAGACGTTGCCTGAGACTCTCTCTGCCATGAGGAAAACATGTCAACTCTTCATCATCAGGTGATAATCAAAGGCACAGTCTCAGTTCATCCAAGGACACCAGCATCTCCCTGTCCTTTTAGAAACTGGCTCAGAAGGGGCACATCCTGCTGGTAGTGGTGGCAGCATCCTTCTCTGCTGGCCAAGTGATTGCCCTGTCCTTCCTTCTCACTGATGGGGTAAACACAAGCTGATCAAACAGTGTTCTCACACAGTCATGCCTCCAATGTTGTGTTGAGCACTGCCTAGTCATTAATTCTGACCGTCTTATGCAAAACTCTTTATCTGCGACTATCACAACCTCTCAACAACAGAGTCCAAGAAAAAACAACAATCAGGGGTCTCCACAGTCTCTCAGTGATGCTTTATCATATGGGACAATAGGCTGCAGGAGAACAGGGATCACCCACCTAAGTCACCACTGCATAGCAGGGCTGAGAACAGAGATGCTTAGTTAACATTGACTGAATGAATGAAAACTTTGAATAAGATACTTTTCCCATTTGGCTCAGTAATAGGCTTAATCACACTTTCTTTTTAAATCAGAAATACTGGTAAACTGTAGAGCTTTTTCTTTAATAAGTGATACAAACAGATGAACTGCATTAGGATAGCCAATTAACTGGCTCACATCAAGTTCACATCCAAGCCACAGATCTCTCAAGGATTCCGCCAAATGCCTTCCACACTGCCTGCTGGCAGGCCCTCTGTGTTCGGGAAGTTGATCTGGAATTTACCCTCCACATCTCTGTCACAGAAAAGACCTTCCCCAGGCTTGTGGGCAGGATGTCTGTCTCTCTGACCCGCATTAAACTGACCTTTATCAACTTATCTGCACCCAGTGTTGTTTGATGTCTGTCAGGCAGGCTGCGGCTTCTGTCAACAAGAACATCTGCTATGTCTACTGTGGCTCAGGAGCCTACTAAATCATGAGAGGCACTTCATGTCCAAGTTCTCCCAGCCCCCGCCGAGATCCAGCAGGCTGACTGTCCATGCTGCATTCTGCAAGCATCTTAAGCTTCCAACTCACTCCAGTTTGGTACACATCTCCCAAACCGCGAGGGGAAAATGTCCTCTGACACTACTCTGTTATCTCAATGGACCTCTTCAGTCCCTGAGCTATGGCATGAAGCCTCCTGAGGTCACAGGGGATGCCGTGGCTGTTGGAGAGGCAGACTTGGCACCATGCGATCATCCTGGGCCTTGGCATTTGACCTCTCAGGACCTCAGAGCTCTGTGCTGACCCAGAGGAAAGGGCTTCCTGTTCACCTGGTCTGCTCTGAGAGACACATTCAGGGCAGAGCGTCATGCCCGCAGTTACCTCTCTATTGAATTTCTTGGTGCGTCAGTGATGGGGAGCTGGGTTGAAACCCAATGGCATCAGGCAATGCCAAAAATAAGAGGACTGGTCTTCAAGAAAACAATCAACAGAGCAGTTGGGAAATTTTGCAAAGAAGTTTTTAAGAGGATATGGTTGGAGTTAATAAATGCTTTATTAAAAAGTTGGTGCTGTGCAACCGAGATGAAGGAATACTATTCGTGTGCACAGCAGAGATCATTTAGAAATATTTTTGCTCCATCATCTTTGCCTGGATTACTACATTCCAGAACTGTGATACATTTCTTCTTCTTCCAAATTAAGTGGCCAGATGAGAACAGTCTCAATTCTGAAAAGCTTAGACAGCTCCCTCCAACCTGAGGCAAGCACGCTCCCTTTTCTATGCAACTAGGGTGAAAAGGGTGGGATTGAGCAGCTCACCTGACCACAGCCAACGTCAAGGACATGTCACCACATCTCTAGAATACCCAACCCAGACCTATTCAGCTTAAAAAAGAAAAAAAATTGCTGGCACTAGACAATGAGAGTTGAATATGATTTTTTTTTGTTTTTTTAAATCAATGAAGTTTGTTTTAATACATTTGATCAGTGGATTTGTAAAACAAAGCACTCAGGTAAATAATTCCACTCTTTCCCTGAATATAAAAATAAAATGGAACAATAAAAAGGAACCTTGAAATAAGTAAAAGAAAATGTATAAACTTAAGCCCTACAGAAAAAGAAAGCTTCTTAGTAGAGGGCTTGCTACCACTGAGCTCCTAGAAAAGTGATGGTGAACCTCATAGAGATGAGCACCCAAACTGCAAATCCAAAACCCACTTATTTATCACAAAGTGCCAGTACTGCAATTCAACCTGAATACTGAGGTTTCAGTTTAGAAAAAACAACTTATACAACTCGTGACACCATTGCAGAGAAGGCTCTGTGTGTTTGCTGTGGCACACGTGCCATAGGTTTGCTGTCAAGGCCCTGGAGCTTAAAAAGGACAAACTAAAGAGTTACTGCCACCAAGAAGGGTCTAGACCTGGATTCCCAGAATGTGCAGGAAAGGGAGGGGCCAGAGGTGGAGCCTCTTGAGAACATCAATGTTGCAGCTTTCGTGGGACATCGAGACCATGGAGACAAAAGCGAATATGTAGAGAAATTAGATGCAATATCTTATGGACCTTATTATCTAGTTTTCCACTGGAGGAAAAAAAAAAGTTTCCACAACTTTTTAAGTCTGTATTTAAAATTTCTCTCCTTAAGAGTTCAAAGAATGTTGATACTTATTAGCCCTAAAATCTCCATTACTTAATGTTGAGTATGTTGCTTACTTTTCTTTCATTTCTGGGACAAAATACCTGATGCCCCAAATGAAGGAAATGTTTATTTAGCTTACAGTTTTCGGAGGTTTCAGTTCATACTCAGCTGGCTCCAAGGCAGGGGGATGTGGCTCAGGGGCAACCGTGATAAGAGTGAAAGGGCACCAGGGGCAAAAGGGAGGAGCAAGCCTCTTTCACTCCCTTATACTGTATCTCGGCTACTCATCCCTGGGTAGGTGCAGTACCCACACCACCAATCCCAGCGCTAGACAATGAACCAATCACAAATGCTAGACTCAGGTGCCTCTGAAAGGCCCACGCCTGCCATGATCACATGAGGCTTTGTGGGGGACATTTAAACACAAACCATAACAGTGAGAAAGGTAAGATTATCCCATTTTATAGTATGGGCACCTGAGAAAAAAAGATTATAATAAATCTGACATGTTTGGAAGTGGGCATGTAAGGCTAAAGAGGAAGAAACTATGTGCTGAACCCAGGGCTTTCATGCTCAGCTACCACCCTAGTCTGTTGTTTTTTATTCTGAGTCAGGATTTCATTAAGTTACCCAAGCTGTGCTCTAACTTGTGATCCTCCTGCCTCAGCACCCCAGAATGCTGAGATTATAGGTTTGTATCACCATATCTGGCTAAGGATGGGGGCTTGTAGATAAAACACAGCCATGGTTTCTCACACATATACTTTCACACTTTCCTTTCTTGTAAACATTCATCTCTTGCATAGGAGAGGACATTCTGATCCATAAACCACAAAAAACTTAAAATGTATTATTCACAATATATTAGCTTTTGATTGCTATGACAACCAATGTAGAAGAACAAGCTCAACTGCTAGCAAAGGTAGAGGTTAAAATCAAAGACCTCTCGTGGGCTGCAGGTGGAGTTCACTGGTAGAACACTAGCTTAGCATATGTGAGGCCACAGGTTCCATCCCCAGTTCTGTAAAAAGATCTTTCACAGATTCTAAGTTTACAAGCTCTTTGAGTACTATAGACATAAAAACAAAGCCAAACACAGTGGAAGTATAAATACAAGTCAGAATAGGCTTGGGCTGTTCAAATGTAAATAATGATTAAACTAAGCTGAGCAGTCACGATTACTAGGCTATTTCATGAACAGTTACTGTGGGTATTTTAGAACTAAGAATCCTATGCTTACAGGATATTGGCATTGAAAGAGACCTTATGTTTCATCATGGTTTCTCTTCCTTATTTACAAGGGAAAATCTGAGGCCCAGAAGAGACAGATAGCTTGCACAATCACAACAGCTAGAATCAAATAACCTGTCTTTTTAAAAAATTGAAACTTGACTCACTTCAATAATTTCAACAGGTCTTCCCTAAATTAAGCCAAGTTACCAGCAATTCTCTGAAAGCTGCTTTATACACACTTGCTGATTTTGCATCTGACCCCATCCCCTGCTTTGACTGGCTGAAACTTGGTGACCATCAAAAATCCACAACATAAATAATCCTTGAAATGCATAATTGAAAACTGAGTGTAGTAATTTTAACAAATTAGCTTGGCACTGAGGCCTTAAAATGAGGTTATTCTGTTGAGCAAGCAGCACTCTCCTCTCTGCCTGCTTTGGAGTCCTTGCCAGATTTTGCCATCCAAAGCCTTGGAATTCACAGTAGCCCAACTTTTCATGTGCTACATTGGAAAGGAAAGTTCGAGTAAGCTTGTTACTCTTCGGCTACTGACCAATTAAAATCAGTACATGATGTGGTGAGAGAAAGTGAGTGGATGAGGTCAAGAGGTAATAATTAAAAATGATGTAATGAAATGATCCAATCTCCTTAGGCCTGCCAGAAGGCCCACTGGTGACCACGTTCCGAGTTTCCCTGTATCATTCTGGCATCTAGCCATGGAACCTATGAAATAAAGTCACCTCCAACCCTGGCAGGAGTTTCTCTGGTTCCTGAGCTGGTTATTATAAACTCTGGATCTGAGGGGATTTGTTTCTAGATCTTCCTTAGACTACAGGTGGTACTGAGACCAAGGACTATTTTGAAATATTTTCTATTAACAGGTAGGCAACTTGTATGTGGACCCTACCCCCACCCAACCAGTGCAGTGCGTGGCACATGTCAGTAGTCAGTGTGGAATATTTGAGCATCGCTCTGGAGATGAGTGGAACTGACAAACTCACTGGCTTTGGGAGTAGGAAAATACAGACTGTTGAAAACAAATCCTAAGCTGTGTTAGGGAAAAAACCCTAAGGTGTGTTTTTGTTTGGTGACGACAGTGATGTGGGATGTTTGCCGAGTCATCCGTGCACACTGTACCGGCAAGAGTATTGGGCTGGAAGGTGGTCATAAAACAGCAACTCTAGGAAGCTAAGTGACTGCACAAGGATTTGACCTCCTTGGGCCAAGTTCATTCTCTTTTAGGTGAGGGAAGTGATCCAGATCATCCCTGAGGTCCCGCAAGAGACCTCATCCATTGGTCTTGTATCTAGTTCTACCCTATGACCCAAGGCACTGAGCCACCGGTTGACTTGGCCTAAGGGCATGTATAGCATATGGCCTTCAAATAAAAGAAGTATGTATCTCTAGTGATACATACTTAGGTCAAATATAGGGTGATTTGTGTCATTATGAAACCCAAGACTTGGATGCCTCGGTACTTCAACCAAACAAGTCAACTAGTTAACAGATATTAGACTGCTAGAGGATTCCAGAGGCATAAAAGCTTAAGAGAAAGAAAGAAGCACAAGATTCACAATTCAGTAACTGGCAGGGGTCACTCTATCCCAGGAGAAGAAAGGACCAATGCGTGTAATGATCCCTTCATTATTAGTTTCTACAGTTCTCAGCACATCATGGTAGAACAAATAATCATAGAGATCATTTATTTGGTAGAAAAAATAATTCACATAAAACTGAAGAACCTAAAATACATTTTTTTCAAGTGGAGGTTCCCTAAGATTTGCATGGATCTCCTTTTTTAGTGTTGCATTTAATAAAGTCAACGACTAAGAGATGCACCAAGCCATCTCCTGGCACATGTAACTTACTACTCACGCAATTCGCACTCCAAGAAACAGATTTACAGACCCAGGGAGAAAAATAAATCAAAGGTACGCTTGTGAATAATGTCCAATGAGAACAGTGGTGTGACGAAATGTTGCCATTTGCAGCTCGACGGTTTATTATTCCCTCTCAACACCCACTCTTGTTTCTCACTTAAAACACAATTTTGCATTGATATAATTTATAAGCATTAGTTTGCCAAGGTCAATTGCTAACCTTAACTTTTCACTCAATGAATTCTTAGGTACTTATTAAGATTAAAATACATCACCCATTAGAGTATCAGCTCCTTAGGTTTAGATGCCAAGAGAAAGTTGAAGTGACTATACACTTCATTGCTTGGATTTTGTAACAGCCCATGTTTTGTATGGTAGATTAAAGGGGTGTGCTACCCATGGTAGATTTATTTTGGAGACTGAGAATTTAGGGACACGTTAAATAGAGCATACATTTAAAAATAAGCACCACCTGAAATTTCCAGCGAGTCATCTGCACAAAGAGTATGATGATATATGTTTGTTGTAGTTACTGCACTTTTCTATTGCTTTCCCAAATACTCCTTGTTGTTGGTTAGTCTACACTGAAACATATTACAAGAAGGCAGTCCTTACTTAGATTCAGAATTTTATAATTTAAATTGAATAATTAAAAAAATTTAAACCACCTGACAAAAACAAAACCTACTTGAAGCACTACTTATGAACCTAAGACTGCCGATCCCTGTAAAATAGGACCAATTATCCAGAAAGACCTGGACAGCTATAAATAAGATGATTATTTCAAGTATTTCGCTAATTTTCAAATAGGCAGATTTCTTTCAATTGTGAATCCAACAATCTTTTTGTTATGAAAAAACATCTGCTTTAATTTGCTTACAGAGTAAAACTGTGTGAAATGAAACTAAAACTGCATTATGTATTGATTATATTCAGTATAGGGATTCATTATACTAAAGTAGTGAGACAAAACAATATGATTTGGGATGTATTGCTTTTTTTAGGCAAAACAAGATTCTTTAGGATGAACTCTAGGCCACTTAAGACATAATAAAAAGTGTTTTTCTCTGAAGAGAATGTCCATTATAAACCTGGCTTTAGGTAAATTTAGCTAAGATAAACCAGCATCAAGAAAGTCCAGAACTAATATTTCTATGTGTGAGGAAGGGAATATATCAATTACTATGCTTTAATAGACCAGTGTAGGGGACAGGGTGGAAAAAAAATTGTATCTCCACTTGGCCCAAAAGAGACTTTCCTACAACAGGACCAAGCCTCTTCAGCCACAATGGCTATACTCTGGCTTCATCCTTACACAGTCTGCCAAGACGTTTCCTCCCCCAGGCCACCACAGAGCTCCATCTGGTGACCCAGATGGCATTAGGTTTCTTTCAAGAGCTCTACAGAATGCCACTGTACCCATCTCACAGGCCTCTCTGCTTCTGGGATTCCATGCATTTCTGATTCCAACTTGCCTCCTTCTCAGGCTCCTCTTCACTCCCTTAAGAGTCTATCTCAGGACCTATTTCCTTTTTTACTCTAGACACTCTCCCCTGTAACCTCACCCACTCTTACGGTGTTGGCTATTACACCAAGTTAGACTCCAAATCTTACACCTCTCCTCTTGATTTTATTACCCATTATAGAGCTCATGCCAATTGCTGCAGTACTTGGTTACCCCAGGTGCCTCAAACTCAATATACATTAAACTGAGCTCATTATCTTCCTCCAAAATCTCCTGTTCCCTCTCATTATTTAACTCGTTTAACAGCACCATCCCATTCACCATACACTCAAGACAAGTGCCAAGGAGTCATCTTTAACAGCCCACTCCCTAACACCATCCCCTTTCCAATCGGTGCCAAGTCCTACTAAGTGAACTTCCCTGATACTTCCTGGCTGTCTCCAACCCTCTGTCTGCACCATCACTCTTAGTCCAGGCCTTTATCTCTCTGCTGGATGGTAGGAGGGCTTTCCACCTCCACGTTCTATCCCATCCACTCTCCTCACCACCACCCAGCAGTGTACCAGGAACACAGTCTGATCACACTAAGTCCTGATTAAATTCCTTGTGTACCTTGTCATCAGCTATAGGGTTGAGTGTAGGAAAGTTCATAACTAGCTCTTTGAGACCAGGCTCTTGCTTGCTTATCCAGCCTCATTTCCTTGCATTAGACATGTCTGCACAGTAGGACTGCCAGACCACTCCATGGCTTCATTCTTCCATCACCTTAACCTGGAGCATCCTGGATCTCACCCTTTAGACTTTCATCTGCTGAGGCCTGCTCCTCTTTCTTCCTTAGGACTTCACTCCAAATTTGAGACTCAGATCATCCGTCTCGGATAGGCCAGGGTGCTTTCCCTGTGCTCATCTCAAGCAAAAATGCCAGATACGGTACAAATTAAAATTCCCTGCCTCTGTTGTCCAGATGAAAGGTTACAGAGAGTCTAAATTTCATTTCACTGTGTGCGTAAAGCCCAGCACATAGTAGGTACTGCATTGTCAGTACCTGGCAAAGAGATGTTCAATGTAGTTTTGTTTAATGTATCAGCAGTTGTTATTTTCAGTTTAATAAACACTGAAAAAATAAAAATATTTCCTAAAAAAGACTTCTGCTTCCCTGCACACTATTGGGATCTTGAGGCCTAGAAAAATTTCTCAATAGTGTATGGAGGGCTTTTCCAGGATTAGGAAATTCTACAAATGGTTCTCTTCATACTGCGTTATGTGTCCTTTAGAAAGTGGTCTCTTTTTATTGCATAGTGGAGTCAGGCTGACCTGCATTCAAATCTTTGGCCACAGGAAAGGGTGATTATTTACTGAAAGGCTCTCATCTTATTCCATCTTCCTCCTAGGGGGTGGAGCTATAAGACGTGAAGCCATTCATTATTCCAAAAGGAAGTCATTACAGCAGAACCAGAGCTTACAACTCAACTGGGCTTTTCCATTTCAAAAGTCTGGATCCGTCCATGAGTGACAAGTCGTTTATGAGGGCCACACAGAGCAAGAAAGCAGACCAACACCCACACAAGGCACACAGGAAAGTCCCACCCTTGCGCGGAGCTTGGGGATGAAATGACAGGTCATCCAAATGTAGATGCTGCTCCTCTGACCAAATTCGGATCCTGCGACTAGGTCCTCAAATAAATTAATCAATAAATGAGAAATTACATATAGTATACACATCATAATATTCAGAAAAAAATGGTCAAAGGAAACTCCAACTTGATGACTTTGCTTTGATTTACATAAGTCTTACATGCAGTATTGTAATGGATAACTGAACATAAAACTCCAGTACTGTATTTGTACAGTACCATCAGCAAAAGTTACAGTACTGGATAAACGAGGTATATTGTACCAAAAAGAGAGAGAGAGAGAGAGAGACACTGAGGTTCCATATATAGAAGGCATAGAACGGTAGATACGTACAAAAGAAAAAGATGGGTCTTAAAAACGAGCAACAGGCCTTAAATTCGAATGGCTTACTTCGATTCTAAGTCCAGTCATTAAACAGGTAGACTGCTACCTGCAGCTCGTTGTCCATCTGAAGTCCTGGAGGACTCGCCACACTGACCCGAACAAGTCTCCATAACGCTAAGGGGCAGAGCAGAAGGCGCAGCCTGAGGAGCTGGAGAGTCGCGAAGGGCGGCGAGCCCAGAGCCGTGGGGCAATGCATTATCTCCCCGCAACTTGTGCTCAACCAGGAGCTGGCAGCTGCACAGAGGCCGCATAGGGTAACAGCGGCAGATGCGGGCCTGGATCGGCGGCCGGTGTTCAGGCAGAACACAGCACTGTGGTGCGAGTGTGGTTCAACCCCTCCAAAGGTTCAGGGGTCTGAAGTTTAGTCTTCAAGGGGGTCAGGCTGGAGGCCGTGGTGCTGCTGCTGCCGTCGCGAGGAATTCTGGTACTTCTTGAGGGACCTCGAGTTAGTCCTCACGATGACACAGTGACAAAGTTCTCCCGATAACACATTGCTGCAAAGTTCTCGCGATAATACGTTATTACAAAGTTCTCGCGATAACACATTGTTAAAAAGGCATGCGCTTGCCTTTCCTCCTCCTCCTCTGACCTCCTTACTCGCCAGTGATGTCTCTCTTACGAGCTCAGCCATTACGATGCCATAGGTCATAAGGTAACCCCAGCCCAGGGTTCCAAATCAATAGGGCCACATGATCTTGGACTTTTAGCCGCCAAGATTGAGCTATGTTTACTTTATAATGTACCCAGCCTGGGTATTTCATTATAGTAACAGAAAATGGATTAATAAACAGATATATCTGCCAAACATCAAGGTGAGGGAAGACAGTGCCTGCAGACAAGACGATAAAATGTATCCGGGGCATCTTCCTGGAGAGATGGTGACCATGACAGGTACATCCTCGTCCAACCTCTGTGAAACCACCTGAATGCCCATAAATGAGATGCCACCTAATGAAGCAGGACTAATAAGATCTTATTCTTAAAACTGTATCACAGCTTTTTTCAGGTTCACAGCTATATGATTTCTCATAAACCTGGCCCTCAACATGACCAGCTTCCCCCATTACCAATATCACCATGGTGATGTATTTATTGCAATCAATGAACCTGTACAGACTCATCACTGTCACCTGTATTCCTATTTTATTTGGATATTAGGAGGACCAGATACAGTCAGATGAGTCTGTAGCCCATTTCAGTATCCTGGAATAAGTGTTAGGAAATGTGTGCTACAAGAACATCCAACTGAGACAACCATCAGTTTGATGTGACCACAAGTAGGCTGTGGTCCCCAATGACATAATCAAAAACTCAGCGAGATGTTTCTGAGATGACATTTTGCAAACGAAATTAACACCTACAATCAGGGGTCCATAAGTGAAAGAGATTGTCCTGGCTCATGTGGGCCTATCCAGCCAGTTGAGGACCTCAACAGTAAAATCAGGTTTCCAGGTAAGAAGAAATTCTCCCTCAAGACTATAGCATCAACTTCTGCTGCCTCTGAAGCCTGCCCTACAGATCTGGGTTTGCGGCCCCCACAATTACCTAAGGTAAAGCCTTAAAATCAGTGACTGTACATCTATCCATCTATTTGGTTCTGTTTCCTTGACCTACCAGAATCTAACCTGTTTCTGAGAGGCCAGAGAAGTACTCCAGGGTATTGACATTTAAGTCAGAGGTAAAGGATCAGGAAGGAGAAACACGAGATAGATATTAAATAGATGAAGGAAACAGAGCTGACGTGATTTGGTGATGAAAGTGGGGAGGGCAGGGGCAAGAGAAAGGGGGCAATTGAAGATGATGCCCTCTAGTGGGCCTAAGCAGCTAAGTGCTTTGCCTTTCATTGGACAGAAACACAGCAGACCGGCAGGTTTGGTAAGTGTTCTACATGTTAAATTTGAGGGGTTTCTGGTGCTGCCAGGTAGAGCTGTTCAGAGGGAAGTTAGAAAAAGAGAGAGGGTGTGTGTGTCCATAGTGGCACAGTGAAAAAAGTCGTGATTCTGTTTGTCCTGGGCTAATGTAAAAGTCACAGCACTTTAACAAAGAAGAGAAGCCTTTGCCACCCTCTCATGGCAGGGAAAGATGGGTGGCAGTGGGAGCCCAGGGAGGGAGGAACTGGGATGCAGCTGTCACCTGCAGGAACAGTGTCCAGGGGAGGAAAGAGACAGTACGCCCCTAAGGGAGGGGAGAGGGATCAAGGTGACAAACTCGACCTGCTCCAGTCAATGTCTGTGGGAAGAAGCCTGGAGCAGGGATGTGCTTGAATGCATACAGGAGACGTGGAGAGGACTGGGGAGGCAAGAAGACCCAGGAGTAGGAAAGGACCATGTAGGAGTGAGAATTCTCTGGTTTGAGGAGAAAAAGATGCTTCTTCAAGAAAGTCCTGCAGTGTGGTGGGAAGCACTGCTGGGCAATGCAGGAACGTCACATGGGTCTGTGTCACATATGCTCTGCTCTTACGACTACCAAGGCCTCAAAGACCACGAGGGCCACCAACACCACTGGCCTGTCCTCCCTGCCTGAAAAACCCCTACAAAGTGGCTGAAGCAGGAGGGAGGGGACGTGTGAAGAAAAGCCTTGAATATAAACTTGAATACACACATGCACACATGCACCACCAAACACAGCTCTGTGTGAGTGTGTGTGTGTGTGTGTGTGTGTGTGTGTGTGTGTGTACGTCTCCCAGGCAACACCAGAGCAAATGGCCTAGCTTCAGATTTGACTGCTGCAGCTTCTGGAAAGACAGACTAGGCATGTGGCAGGATATGGCTCAGAAAAACAGAAGGGATGGACTGCATGACTTCACAGGTGCCCAATGACACCAAACAGAATTGGAACCCTTGGGAATGGCTACGGGGCCACCAGCGCTGCCACATGCCAGTCAGCCCAGCAGTGCCACTCTAGGGCAGTGAGAGGGTGGCAGAGCAGGGTACCATAGACTCCCTGTGGCATCAGACCTTCAGAGATCTTCTTCGTCTTGAAATGATAGGAGAGTCACTTTGCTTAGACTGGCCGGGGGCAGTGTCCTAAGAACGTGTCACTCTGGGTAATAGACAGAAATCCAGAGAACTACCAGGAGGAGACTGTGACCCATTTGCCGAGGGTCCCAAAGTATTTCCTAGCCAGCCTGCTTGTCTGTCTCTCAGTGTCATTCACACATTTTCAGTCAAGGATCCACGTGAAGTACGGTCTCATGCCTCCGTGTTTTATTCAACTTCCCATTTATATCTCTTAGGATGCATCAAATAAAATGCAACTTTATTGTTGACAGTATCTTTGGAGATGCTGCCTTGCCACAGCCTACAGTAATCAGGCCAATCAACCATGGACTAACACCTCCAAAACTATGAGCCCAAACAAACCTTTCCTTTTTATAAGTAGGCTTGTCTCAGACATTAGTCACAGTGAGGGAAAGCTGACTTATGCAGATTTCCCACACGGGATATTTAGGATTCCTCTTCTTTGGTGTGAGTTACAGTACTAATTTTAGGTCTATCACTTATGCCTTCACCTAATTGCTACCAACCCTCTGCCCAAGAATCCTTAGGAGTCTAAATTCAATTGAGCCCCCAGTAAGATATTTACAGTATTTATAGGTCTCCGTCTTAATCCAGTGATTCAAGAAATAAATTGCAGAGTTATATAAAGACTGCCCATATCTAGGAAATGGAACCATTCTTGTATCTAAACCTTAACCATCAGTTTACAGTATCTCTAACAGGTCACATTTATCACAAGTTGTACAAAACTGTACTTAAAACTATAAGGCTAGAATGACTTACATCAAAATGACTTTTGATTTTAAAAAATCTACCAAGCACTCTCAGAGGCTGAGGCAGGAAGATCACAAATTCAAGCCCAGCCTGATAACTTAGCAATTTGGTGCTACTCTGTCTCAAAATTTAAAGAAAAATTTTAAAATGGCTAGGGAGGCAACTCAGTGAAAAGGCCATGTGTTCAATTCCCAGTACTGAAAAAAAAAATCAGCAATCCAGAGGTATAGAAGGTGGATAAATCATGCCAAATATAAATGTGCACTCACCGATTTGCAAGAAGGAAGGACAGCTCTAGAAGTGAAATGCCAAGATTCAGTGATTTTTGTGGGATTCTTGTTATTAGTATAATGACAGTAATAAACATTCCATAGGAGTTAAGGAATATGAATTCCAGAAAACTTATACTAGCGTCTAGTATTTACCAAATTCATTCCAACCTAATGCAAAAATGTGCTAGCACTGTGACCTTGACCTTTTCAGAGGTAATGTCCACAGGCAAGAAGTGACCAGGTTGCACCCCGCACACCGTGAACTGCACCTGGGCCTGCTAACAGACCCCAGCTCACAGTGGGGAAGGCTAACAGACTCCTTGTAGAGCTTTTTCACAGCCTGCAACAATTCATCTGTCAAGAAAAAAAGTGTATGAATGGGAAAAATCCAGCCTCAGAGCCAAAGACTGTGTTGCAACTGTCTAAGATTTTTGAGAGTTGGCCAAGCAACGCCTTTATGGATTGTTCTCACTCTCTGGCTTTGCAGCACCTCATCCCTAAATGCTTGGTAGTTTAGGGGTGCAGCTCCATCTCAGACACTGACTCAGGCACTCCCAGAGGAATCATGCACATTGTGCAGCACAGATGGCGTATCTGCACGTGTGCAACTGGAAAAAGGACACGCGAACACATTTTCCTTTCACACTTAGCTACACAAGGAACGATTTCCCAGTGTTTACTCCTCTTCTCTCCCTAGTGCTGCTCTCTTTTAGTGCATGTTTACTTCTCCCCAATATCTTTTGGTGGAAAGGACTCCAAGGAGACTGAACTTACATTACTGGGAGAAAGGTTCATGGGAAAAGGACAGGATAACCATGACCAAGACTGGAGGGTTATCGGTGGGTTTTAACTTTCCCTGTTCTTCCTGGCTCTAAAGCTCAGAGATGTTGATGGCTGGCTGTTGGTGGACTGTGAAGGGGATCTGACTGCCACACCAGGTATCCTCAGCCACACTTGTCCCCTGTGACCCAGCACTGAGTCCTCTGCGTGGCCTTTCGTACTTGATGCTCTCAGTGAGGTCTTGCAAACCTGTTTCTCCTACTTTCTGTGCTGTCTCATGGGATGCTGGGTAGGACACACGTGTCACTGTGTTCTTGTATATTCTGGAATGACAGGTCAACAGTTCTGATACACACACACACACACACACACAGAAGGACTTCCAGCCCTAGGACAGCAACCTGCTAAATTGACAGCCTGCCTCTAGTAACAGGTGCTGGTCAGAATCATGTTATGGCATGGAACGTGAGGGCTGCTACCGAGGCAGCACTGCCAAGGATGTGAGCCGGAAGGTTTCCGGAGGGATTTTATTGAAAGAAAAAAAAAAGGGGGGGTGGGGAGGGGGGAACAGACCACAGAAGGGAAAAACAGCTGTTTGGAAATAAACTGTAAACCATCTGTAACACATGACCAGGGTTCTCTAAGTGTGACCATGAAGTCTTATGGGGGCCTCACTTCGCAGAAATTACACTGCAAGCACACACAGGTACTGCAGGAGTAAATCCTCTCGAGTGCTCCCTGAGGGCACGGCGAGGTGTGTCCAGTGGTGCCATCGTGGGGGGCCATCCAGCCTTCCCGGAAGCCTTGCAGTATTCTGTCCATCGCCACAGCAAGACAGAGAAGAATACAAATCCGAGCTGGCCTGGGTCACCAGGCACTCCTCTCTGATTGTGATGGGGTTTGGAGGACCAGGGACCTGCTTTCCCTCTGCCAGGAAGCTTGGGCTTCTGCCTGCTGTCTTTTCAATACCCTCCAGGGGTACGCTGGGTAATGAAAGGCCAAAGAAACATTCTGCATGGTTTCTCTGGCTTCCCTTGCATCACTACAATAGAATTCAGAGATTTTTTTTTTTAAATCAGGGTTCAAGGGTCTAAGTAGCTCAATTTATTTTTCAGTAACTAAGATACCAGAAACTTGTAGCGTGGCTCTATTTATTTTCTGAAGGAGGCTCCAAGTTGGCAAAAGGATCCTCGGAAGGATATATTTCTCCACATTCTCTTGATCTCAGTGTGTGGAGATTCACTTAACAGCTGTTTTATGTACAAGTGTTTTTTCAGCCACGTCCTCCCCCTCTATAAACAGACTTTTCTGAGGCAAAAGAAATCTGCAAGACACAACAAAATCCTAGGCTGCTCCTATGGTCCAGTTAGCTTCGGACAGGCTGTGACTTTAAGATCACCATGTGGTGTGACCTCCTTTCACAGAGGAAGCTGGAGTTGGACCCAGAGGAAGGCCCTGCTCCTGTGACATCAGCAAAGGATGCCCCTCCTGGCCTAGCACAGCTCAAAAAGACAACTGACACGCAAAATCGTGTCATGACACACAACTGATTTTACTGACTGATAATTACGAATTTCATGCACCAGAGATTTCTTTTCTGACTTAACAAAGGGAGATGATGATAAGAATTCCAAGTTGTGACACAGGAAAAAAAAATAAAGAGAAAACAGCAAATTCGCTATTACTCACTTGGCTATATGTATTTATTTACTTCAGCACTAATCCCACGTTAATGTTTTTTGAAGAGTGCCTACCTCCACAGACTTGCTATTTTCTTTCCTTAGAAGTGCTGGTCTGTTTTTATACATATTTTAAAAGAGAATCATCATAAAAGCTATCTAGTGCACCATTAAAACCTAAAACCTAAAGTGTCTCCTCTGGCAACCTTTGGGTTGCTTAGGGCGGGGTAGGGGTGGGTTACGTCATGAACTCGGCTCCACGTTCCCATCTGTGGGACTACTCTCAGTTTACAAGTGCAGACCGCACATCCCTAACCGAAAAATATACAATCCAAAATACTTCAAAATCTATAACTTTTGGATGGATGATGCCACAACTAGAAAACTCCATGCCCTGAAACATCGTTTCAGCCACAAAATTATTAAAGCATTTCATAAAATGACCTTCAGCCTATCTATGTATGGAAGGTGCAAACAAAACAAATGAATTTCACGCTTTGACTCAAGTCCCATCTTCATGATATCTCACTACACACCAAGGCAAATATCCCAAAAAAAAAATTTTTTTTTCAAAATCCAAACTGTGCCTGGTCCCAGTCCTTCAGCTGAGGGTTACTAGATTAGGGAGGGTCCTGGGGGCTTCCCCTTCTTGGAGGGAAATGTGCACCTCGGGATGTAATACATACAACACCCTCTTTCACATCCACAGCACACTCCAGAGCCTGGGAAGAGGAAAGTAATCGTGCAATCCACAGGCAGGGGGTCACCAAGATCTGTGGGGACATCTGGTCCCTCCTTCCTTCAGCTGCTCCTATGAGCTCTGCTGGGTTAGGATCCAACTGAGAAGCGAGATGACTTCCATGTTGGTCCAAGATCAACTTACTATGCTGCTCTTTTGTTTTTGGTCTCCCAAGCTCATGTAAAATATAATCATTTAAAGTCCAAAGGATTTTTTTTTTCAAGAAAAAGTGAATTTTACCCAATGTGCTAATTTGTTTTTTAAGAAAAGGAATGCTGGAAAAATATCTCACTTGAGACATGAATTTTTAAATTCTAGCCCAGTACAGAAAAGCTTTATTTTGCAATAATGCTTGTGATAACATAAACACTTTACTGACACATGATTAAAGGCACACACACACACACATGTAGTCACTGAGTTCTACTAAAATAAAGACAGCCTATTCGTTTTAAAGGAAACTGGCACTAAAAGTACCTTCATCATCATTAGATATGAATAAGATGAATTTAGATAATAAATATTAGAGGCACAAGAAAATAGATTGAATGATGAAATCCAAAAAAAAAAAAAAAAGTCTACAATCACAAATGGAAACATGGAAAAAGGAAAGAACTTTTTATGTTTCTATGGGAAACACTATAAGCAGGCAAAAAAAAAACAGTCTTGCATTTCTATATAATGTATAGGATGATTTAACCAAATTTCTGAAGAATATTTACATCCACTTGGGCAATAAAAAACACTGACCTTTAAAAAACATGTAGACAAGATGAATCGAAAGAACTCATTTTTCTATGAAAGACAGTAAGTGGCAAAGAGAAATCAAATAAAATTAGTTAGGACTTTGCAGATCAGAAAGACAGAACCCAGGAAAGGACCCAGTAAAAATATCCATCATGAGAGGACAGTTAACCCCAGCCAATCCAGGCACTCTCTGTGTTACCTCGGGGTGCACGAGCAGCTTATGAGGATGGGTTTTCTACCTTCTGCTCTCAGGTTCCCAGTCCCTCTCCCCGAGTCAACCACTCCTTCCTGGCTGGATCCCTCCCAGGCATGATTTAAACCCACTCTAGCCTCTCTCCACTCCAGCCCAACCCCACCCTTTCCAGCGCTTGCTTGCTTCCCCCTCCCCCTTCCCAGCCAGATCCCTGAAAGCCGTCCGTCCGTCCACCCTCTGTCTGCCTTTCCTCCCTTCCTGTTCTTCTGCCAGCCTGCTCCCTTTGACTTTGCCTAGACCTGTCCACCAACGGGTCTCAACATTATCAGTGACCTCCATGTGGCATGATTCGGTGGCCACTTTCACACGCCCGTGCTTTAGGTTTGAGTACAGGTGGACCGTCCAGAATGCAAAAGTCTGAGCCGGTGCTGATGGTGCACACCTGGAATCCCAGCACTCTGGGAGGTTGAGGCAGGAGGATCACAGGTTCAAGTCCAACCTGGGCAACTCAGTGACTCACTGAGACCCTGTCTCAAAATAGAAAATGCAAAAGGGCTGGGAATGTATCTCAGCGTGAAGTTCTTGGCTTCAATCCCTAGTACAAGAAAAAATAAATCAGCAACTTTTTGAACACAGGGGGAAAACTCCACACCTGATCTCAATGATACTTCACAATCAAAACTCATTTTGATGTGCACAAACTTTGTTTCACATGCAGAATTATTTAAAACATTATGCAAGATTACCTGCAGGCTATGGGGTATGTGAAACGAACTGCATGTTTAGCCCTGTATGTCCCATCCGCAAGATATCTCACTGTGACATTTCCAGTCCCCAGCGTTTCAGATAAGGGATTCACAATCCCAAGGACTGAGCACTGCATGCGTCAGAAACTGCTCATCACCCCACTTTTCAAACTTGCTTTTCCTTGCTCCTGGTTTTCTACCTCCTCACTGTGTGCCCTCGGCTTCATTTCCAGGCTCAGTCCCTCAGTCTTCTCTCCGCACCATGCAGCATTTCACCCACACCCACTGCTCCAGACCTCATACCCACTGAGAGAACCAAGCCCCGTCCCTACTACTCCTCAACCTCGATGCAATTCAACCCGAGTGTGGCCCAGCTGAGGCCCTCCCCCACCAACCCGGTGTGTGGGCTCCCAGCTTCCTACTCAATGCAAAACAGCCCTCTCCAGGTCTGCAAGCCAGAAAGCTGTGTGTCCGGCTCTACGTCTTTTCAGAGCTCCTCCATCTGTTCATTCATTCATTCATTCGTTCAGTCTGAGGATCACACCCTGGGCCTTGCATATGCGAAAACATGAGCTCCACCACTGAGCCACATGCCCAGCTCCAACGCTGGCACTTGACCAAGCACCATTAATTCCAGGAATCCTTCCCAGGCCTCCCAGGCTTAACTTTAGCTCCTTCAGAGCACTTAGCTGGGTTCGTCGCTGTATGTGGTACTCTGTGTGGCTGACATCCGGGTCTGTGTTTTATGTGACTGCATCCCTGTGTGCAGTTTCTGACACCTGACAGGCACCAAGGACACAGTTGTTAGTTGCATGAATGAACGAGAAGCTTGGTTGAGTATTTTACTAAGTCAGAGGCTGTTGGCAGTGGAGGCAGAGCTGGGCCTGCCCAGCGCTGCCGGCCTCCCTCCTTCCCTGCACACTCTGCTTTTCGCAGCAAGGGCTCACTGCATCTCAGGCCACATCTCCAAGGAGTGCGTGAGAAAGCCACCAGGGACAGCAGCGTGATTTGTTCTGGATTTTGGACTCTTTGCATAGATTTTATTGGTGGGGCATCCCTAATCTAAAAAACCGAAATAAGCCAGGCGTGGTGGTGCACACCGGTAGTCCCAGCATTCAGGAGGCTGAGGCAGGAGGATCCTTGCAAATTCGAGACCACCCTAGGCTACAAAGTGAGCTCACGGCCAGCCTGAACTGCAGAGCAAGACCTTGTCTCAAAAAAAAAAAAGACTGAAATGTTCCAAAATTTGAAAAAATTTGAGCTTCATGTCAATTCTCAAACGGTTTCAGATTTCAGAGCATTTTAGGTTAGGGAGGCTGGGTCTGTACTTAGAGAAATTTGGTGAGGATTAAATAGAATGCAAACAGTCTCCTGACTATTAATACTCAGGCTTCAATGCTTGGGGTCAGAAGCAGCCACGGAAAATAGCTTTAATGATAGTGCGAGGCCAAAGAAAAGATGCGAACACACAGTTGCACTGTT
>RJWM01023461.1:0-32142 GCA_004363535.1 Dasyprocta punctata
AAAAGGAAAATGCAATCTCAAACATCCAGTCCATTAGGAACAAGAATAGAAAACATAGAAATACAGGACATTAAAAGTCATACACCTGAAATTTAGAAAAGATAGCAAGTGAAATAAAGAAACAAATCCAGGAGGCCACAGAGGAAATCAGATTAGAAATAATCCCTCGTGTAAAGAAAGAAATGACAAACTTAATAAAATGTTGCTCAGCATAGCTAGAGAAGATACAGATAAAAAAGTACAGGAGCATGGGAAAATGTTGAAAACCTTAAATGAACAATATAGAAAAGTAGAATACATGAAACAAATTAAAAGAGATATCCAAGAAATAAAACACTCTATTGAAAGCTGGCAAAATCATTTGAATGAAGCTGAGGGAGAATTTCAGGCCTTGAGAGCAGGATCACAGCTTGTGATCATGAAAGGAAAGAACTTTTATAAATAACAAGGCAGCATGAAATGACAATTCAACAGCTTCAAGATGATGCAAAGAGAAAAAATATAAGACTGATAGACATAAATGAAGATGCAGGGGTCAATGCAAACGATATAGGGAAACTATTTGCACAACTAATAGTAGAAATTTTGCCAAACATGGGGAAACAATCAGATATCCAGATAAGTGAGGCATATAGAATGCCAAGCAGTCATAACCTAAATAAATCTGCATCCAGATGTATAATAATTATGATCCCAGCAATTCAGCATAGAAACAGAATACTAAAAGATGTTAGAGAAAAGACACAACTCACCTATCAAGGAAAGACTATTAGATTGCTCAGCACAAGCCCTCAAGTAAAGATGAGCTTGGAGTGAGTTGTTTCAAGCCCTGAAAGAAAACAACTTTCTACCCAGATTGATGTACGCTGCAAAACTTACTTTGAAAATTCATGGAGAAATAAGATACTTCCATGACAAAGAACAACTGAAGAAATTCATGTCCACCAAACTAACCCTAGAAAGAGTACTGAAAGACATACTAGAGAGAGATAAAAATGACTACAATTCCCAGAACAGCAACAAGAAACCACCAGACAGGGCATGCAATTAAACAAGGGGGAAAAGCAGGAAACCAACAACAGGAAAATAACATGACAAAGTTGAACCAGTACATATCACTTATATCCATCAATGTAAATGGCCTCAATTCACCTATTAAAAGAAATCGTTGACAGAATGGATCAGGAAACAGGATCCAACAGTATGCTGTATACAAGAAACACATCTGACTCAAAAGGAAACTCACAGACTAAAAGTGAAAGGATAGAAAAAGCAATACTCCATTCAACAGGAACCCAGTAAAAAGCAGGGGTAACTATTCTCTTGGCAGACAATATGAACTTCAAACCAAAAATTATCATAAGGGATAAAGAAGGTCACTGCATACTTGTCAGGGGAATAATTCAAGAAGAAGAGCTGACAATCATAAATATATATGCACCAAATATAGGAGCACTCAACTATGTAAGACAAATACTAATAGACATCAGAAACCAAATATGCAATGGCAATAATAACAGGGGACATTAATACCCCATTGACATAAAGAGATAGATCAACTAGAAAAAAGGTAGGCAAAGAAATAATAGAAGTGACTCAAACCTGTGAAGAAATGGACTTAGTAGACATTTACAGTGTTCCACCCAACAGCATCGGTGTATACATTTTTCTCAGTTGGGCATGGGATGTTCTCAAAAATCAACCACATATAAGCCATTAGAACATGCCAAATAAATGCAAAGGGATTGAAACTATCCCATGCATATTATCTGACCATAGTGCACTGAAATTGGAAATTAATGGCAAAAGAAACTGCAAAACCTACATAAACACATGGAAATTAAATACCAACCTCTTGAACAACCAATGCTACAGATGAAATTAAAGAAGAAATTAAAAAATACCTAAAATTCAGTGAAAATGCAGATACAACATACCAAAACTTGTGGGACACAATGAAAGTGGTCCTAAGATGGAAATATACAGCAATAAATTGTCATAGCAAGAAACCAGAATGTGCTCAAATAAACAACCTAATGCTACACCTCAGGCTTCTAGAAAAAGAAGAGAAAGTCAAGCCCAAAATTCGTAGAAGAGAGGAAATTATAAAGACCAGAGCAGAAATTAATGCAATTGAGACTAAGAAAACAATACAAAGAATTAACGAATCAAAGAGCTGGTTCTTTGAGAGAATAAACAAAATAAATCTCTAGCCAACCTTATCAAGAAAAAGAAAAAACTCAAACTCATGCAATAAGAAATGAAAAGGGAGAAATTACTACAGATCCCATAGAAATTCAAATATGAAAATCTACTTTGAAAATCTTTACTCAGATAGGTTGAAAAACACAGAGGAAATGAACAAATTCCTAGAAATATATGAATTACCAAAGCTGAATCAAGAACATACAACAATTTTGAAGAACCCAATATCAGCTTATAAAATTGAAAACATGATTAAAAACTTACAACAAAGAAAAGTCTAGGTCCTGATGGATTCACAGCTGAATTCTACAAGAAATTTAAAGATTTAACGCCAATACTCCTCAAACTCTTCGATGAAATTGAAAGGGAAGCAATCTTCCTTAACTCATTCCTGGAGGCAAGTATTACTCTCATACCAAACCCTGAGAAAGACCCAACCAAAAAGGAGAACTATAGACCAATCTTCCTAATATGAACATTGATACAAAGATTCTGAATAAAATACTGGCAAATAGAATGCAGCAAGTCATCAAGAAGATTATACATCATGACCAAGTGGGATTTATTCCAGAATTGCAAGGATGGTTTAACATACACAAATCAATAAATGTAATATACCACATCAACAGAACCAAAGACAAAAATCACATGATCATCTCAATAGATGCAGAAAAAACTTTTGATAAAGTCCAACACTTGTACATGATACAAACCTTACAGAAACTTGGCATAGATGGTATCTACCTCAATCTGATAAAAGCAATCTATAATAAACCAACAGCCAACATTATACTAAATGGACAAAAACTGAAAACTTTCACTCTAAAATCAGGAATAAGACAAGGATGTCCACTATCACCACTCATATTCAATATAGTTCTGTAAACATTAGTCAGAGCAATCAGACAAGAGAGAGAAATAAAAGGAATAAGGATACTAAAGGAAGAAGTTAAATTGTCACTATTTGCAGGTGATATGATACTCTGCATAGAAGACTTGAAAAATTCCATCAAAATGCTACTATACTTAATAAACAAATTCAGCAGTGTAGCTGGATACAAAATCAACACTCAAAAATCAATAGCATTCCTG
Source organism: Dasyprocta punctata (assembly GCA_004363535.1). Taxonomy (NCBI): domain Eukaryota; kingdom Metazoa; phylum Chordata; class Mammalia; order Rodentia; family Dasyproctidae; genus Dasyprocta; species Dasyprocta punctata. Next base: position 3,298 of record RJWM01023461.1, read on the forward strand.
TACACAAACAAATTCACTAAGAGAGAAATTATGGAAATAACACCTTTCACAATAGCATCCAAAAAAATGAGATACTTAGGAATCGACCTAACAATGAATGTAAAAGACATATACACTGAAAACTGTAGTACTCTAATAAAGGAGATTGTAGAGGATGTTAGAAAATAGAGAGATATCACTTGCTCTTGGTTAGAAAGAACCAATATTGTGAAAATGGCCAAACCCCCAAAACTGTTATACAGATTTAATGCAATCCCTATTAAAATATCATTAACATACTTTACAGATTTAGAGAAAACACTCCTAAAATTCTTTTGGAAACAGAAGAGATCTAGAATAGCAAAGGCAATTCTGGGCAACAAAAGCAAGGCGAAAGGCATCTCAATCCCTGACTTGAAATTGTACTACAAAGCTACAGTTATAAAATCAGCATGGAACTGGCAAAAATACAGACCTGAGGATCAGTGGGACAGACTAGAAGATGCAAATGGAACTACAAAGACACTCAGCCACCTTGTATTTGACAAAGGGGCTAGGCATGTTCACTGGAAGAAAGTCTCTTTAATAAATGGTGCTGGACAAACTGGCTTTCCACATGCCAAAGACTGAAACTAGACCCATGTCTACCACCATGTACTAAACTAAAGTCAGAATGGATCAAAGAACTAAATATTAAAATAGAAACACTAAATCTGCTGGAATCAAGGTAGGTAGAAATTTTGAAGACATGGGGTAGGTAAAGAGTTCATGAACAAAATGCAAGCCACATGGGAAGTACTTCAAAGAATCAACAACTGAGATCTCACCTTATTAAAAAGTTTTTGCACTTCAAAACAAATCACCAATAAAGGGAAAAGAAAACCCACACAATGGGAAAGAATTTTAGCCAAGCATCCCTCAGACAAAGGACTTATACCCAGAACATATGAAGAATTGAAAAACAACAGCCCCCCCAAAGTGAAAGACCCACCCCAAAAATGGGCACCTGAGATGAACACAAACTTCTCAGATGAAGAAATACAAATGACAAATAAATATATGAAGAAATGCTCAACATCACTGGTCATTCAAGAAATGCAAATTAAAACAACACTGAGATTCCATCTCACTCCAGAAAGAATGGCTGCCATCAAGAAATCAAATGAGAACAAACGTTGGTAGGGCTGCAGGGAAAAAGGAATACTTCTCCACTGTTGGTGGGAGTGTAGACTGGTGCAACCACTGTGAAAATCAGTATGGAGATTCATCAAAAAACTAGGATTGGAAGTCCCATGCAGTGCAGCTATTCCTTTTCTGGGTATTTTCCCAGAAAAATGGAAAATGTCATGTCACAGTGTTATATGTGCACCCATGTTAACAGCAGCACAATTTGTAATAGCTAAATCTTGGAAACTACAAAAATGCCCATCAACTGCAGAATGGATGAAAAAGATATGGTATTTTTATACAATGGAATATTACTCAGCTATAAAACAGCAGATCTTGAGGCTTTTAAATGGAGGTAATTTGAGACTATACTCATAAGTGAAATAAATCTAACTCACATTTGTAAATATCGTATTGTCTTCCTGCTGTAAAAATAAATAATAATAATAATAGTAATAAAAAACTGAAAGAGTAGTAAGATTCAAAATGTACAATAAATATTGTAATAATGAAAGGGAAAGAACGTGCTCAAAAGGAAAGAACAATGGGATAGGCTAAAGGAGAAATGAAAGAAAGGAAAAGATTATACGTATGTGGATATATACATATAACTGTATGTATGTATAATGTGCAATATAGATAACTATACAACTATTTTTCTGTTAGTTCATCAAGAAGAATAGTTTGTGCTGTCATTGATTGTCTGATCATTTTTTATGCCTAGATCTTGTAAGTTGAACAACTGCTTCTAAGATAACAATATACAATATATTAACTAATGTTGATTTCTTACTGTTTTTTTGAAATTCTATATTATTTCCACCCTTTTTCTGTTTTGCTTTCTAAAATTAAAAAAGTTTTAAAAAAAAGATGTAAAAATTTTGAGTAGCCTGATATCAGTTAATGAAATTGAAAATGTTAGCAAAAATCTCCCAACAAGGAAAAGCCGAAGTCCTGATGGATTCAAAGCTGAATTCTACAAGAAATTTAGCAAAGATTTCACATTAATGCTCCTCAAACTCTTTAATGAAATTGAAAAAGAAGATATTGTTCTTAATTCATTCATAGAGGCAAGTATTACCCTGATACCAAAGCCAGAAAAAGACCGAACCAAAGAAGAGAATTACAGTCCAATATCCCTAATGAACACAGATGAAAAAATCCTCAATAAAATACTAGAAAACGGAGTGCAGCAAATCATCAAGAAGATTATGTACCACAACTAACTGGGATTCATCCCAGGAGTGCAATGATGGTTCAACATATGAAAGTCAATAAATGTAATACACCATATTGTCAGAGCCAAAGACAAAAATCACATGATCGCCTCCATAAATACAAAAAGCTTTCAATAAAATCCAATACCCTTTCATGATAAAAACTCTACACAAATTGGAATAGATGGTCTTTGCCTCAGTCTGATAAAAACCATCTGTGACAAACCATCGTATTAAATGGATAAAATTGAAAGCTTTCACTCTAAAATCAGGGATAAGACAAGGTTGTCCATTTTCACCACTCCTATACAATACAGTTCTGGAAACATTAGCCAGAGCAATTAGACAAGAGACAGTTGTAAAAGAAATAAGTATAGAAAATGAAGAAGTTAAATTATTATTATTTACAGATAACATAATACTCTATATAGAAGACACTAGAAACTCCACCAAAAGACTGCTAGATTTTATAAACAAATTCAGCATAGTAGCTAGATGCAAAGTGAACTCAAAAATCAACAGCATTCCTGTACACAAACAAGAACTCACTGGGGAAGAAATTAGTGAAACAATACTTTTCACAATGCATCCCCCCAAAAATGAAATACTTATGAATCAATCTAACAAAGGAAGTAAAAGATCTATACACTGAAAATTATAGTACTCTGAAAAAGGAGATCAAAGAGAATATCAGAAAGTGGAAAGATATCCCTTGCTCATGAATACAAAGAACCAATATTGTGAAAATAGACATACTCCCAAAATTGCTATACAGGTTTATTGCAATTCCCATTAAAATACCATTAGCATACCTCACAGATCTAGAGAAAACATTCCTAAAATTCATTTGGAAACAGAAGAAACCTTGACAGCAAAGCCATCTTAGGCAACAGAGGCAAGGCACGACACATTATAATCCCTGACTTGAAATTATCCTACAAAGTCACTGTGATAAAATCAGCATGGTAGTAGCAAAAAGACAGAATTGAGGACTAGCAGAACAGATTAGCAAGGGAGGATCCAACCAGAAGACAACTAGCCAGTCTTCCTTGTGAGCGGCGCAGACTCCAGGAGGAGAAAGATCTGTGTCTCCCATGAGCCTACTGGCATGCAGGCTCACAATAAACAAACTCCTGCCTTCCCCACCCCGGGCTAAGCAAACTGCTGGTTCCAATAACCAGCTAAGTTGATAGCAACTAAGGTACATAATGCAACTAAACGCTTGTATTATTTGGTTGATTTTGCAGGCCTGGGGCCAATAGTCTGAGCATCTCTTGGGAGGATGACAGTATGCAAGGTAACAAATATGGGGGATTCCTTCCTATCTTGTCTTTGAGACAATATTGTTGTCACTGTTTTGCTTTATTCTGGTTAATTGTTTTGCTTTATTCTATATTCAGTTTTGATTGGTTTTATTCTGTTTTGTTTTTGGTTTGATTTTACTATACCAATGGTCAACTATTGTGAAGATAACAAGATACAGTATAGTAGCTATTGTTTTCCTAGTCTCTTGCTTTGAAGTTCTGTACCAGTTCCACTGCTTTGGTTTGATTGACTTTGTTCTATTATGTTTTGTTGGCTTTCACTATCTTTAAAATAAAAAAATTTTTTAAAAAGAACTGATTAGCAGATTCAGACACAACTCCAGACACACTCCAGACACACATTGTCTTTAACAAAGAGACCAAACATGTTCACTGAAAGAAAGATAACCTCTTTCATAAATGGTGCTGAAAAACTGGCTCTCTACATGCTGAATACTAAAACTAGACCTATGTCTATCACAATGCACTAAATTAAAATAAAAATGGATTAAAGATCTAAATATTAAAACAAACATTAACTCTACTGGAAGACAAATTAGGTAGAAATCTTGAAGACAGGGATGGGCAAAACCCAAACTGCATGTGAAATACTACAAAGAGTCAACAACTGTGCTCTCATCTTATTAAGAAGTTTTTGCATGTCAAAAGACATCACCGACAGAATGAAAAGACAACTCACAGAGTGGGATAAAATTTTAGCCAATTGTCCCTCAGACAAAGGATTTCTATCTAGAACATAGAAAAATTGAAAAAAAATTCCCAAATTCAAAGACCCAACCTAAAAATGGGCATCTGAAATGAATCCTTACTTCTCATATGATGAAATTAAAATGGCAAATAAATATATGAAGAATGTTCTTCATTGGTCATTCAAAAGAAATGCAAATTAAAACAACACTGAGATATCATCTCACTTCAGATAAAATGGCTATCATCAAAAATCAACCAATAACAAATATTGGAGGGAGTGTAGGGAAAAAGGAACCCTTCTCCACTGTTGATGTGAGTGTAGACTCATACTACCACTGTTGAAATCAGTATGGAGATTCCTTCGAAAATCCTATTCACTCCAGCTATTCTAATTCTGAGCATTTTTCCAGAAGAATTAAAAACCTCATACCACAATGATATATTTGCACCCATTTTTATAGCAGCACAATTTGTAATAGCCAAATCTTGGAAACAACCCAAATGCCCATCAATTGAGGAATGGATAAAAAATATGTGATATTTTTATACAATGTAGGACTACTCAGTTATACAGAAGGATAAACTCAAGGTTTTTATAGGTAAATGATGCAACTTGAGACCATACTCATAAGCGAAATACATCAGACAAGCATGTATAAACACTATGTTGTCTCCCTAGTTTAAAAAACTAAAAGAGAAATTAAGATCCAAAATGTATAATAGATATCGTTTAAGTGAAAGGGAAAGAAACTGCTCAAAAGGAAAGATCAACTGAAATGTGGGAAAGGAGAAAAGAGAAAGTATAAGAATATATGTATCATATATACGTGATAAAATAACTACACTAATAATCTCTATTAGTTCATCAAAAAGAACGTTTTATGCTTACGTTGTTTGACCCATTTCTCATGTCTTTATCTTGTGACCTGAGCAACTACTTTTAAGATAACAATATGCAATATATTAACCTTTGTTAATCTCCTATTATCTTGTTTTGAAATTCTGTATCTTTTTTTAAAAGCACATATGTTTGTAAAAATGGCTCAAATGCAGCCAGATATGGATTCTTTAACATATTTCATATTTCATGCATCTATTTGAATTTCCAAATAGTAGTTTTTGATATTATTTGTCATTTAATTGTGTCACCTCTCTTAAGGAAAAACAAGAGATTGGAGATCTACGTGATGATGAGATTTCCAAGAAAGCACTTTGTCTGCAAGGAAGGAGTGTGAGGATCCAGAAAAATATGTTTTAACAAATCGCAAAGCAAGTGTCTTTTCAAAGGCCTGAATGTTGATCCAGGAGGTTTTTATTCTGCAACCAATGAGTCCCAACCAATGAATCAAGGGCTCCACATGTTTGCGCAATTAACATCAAGCCTCAATTACAGTTTCAGACATTTACCAAACATTTGTGAAGAAGCTACAATGAAACAGCTACATTTTCAGCCACTGGCCACCATGCTATGAGAAAATTGATAGTCACTGCTCTCCTGGAGTTCACATTCTCTGTGGGGAAGGTAAATAGGCAGCACATGGACACGGATAGTTGGGAAGGGTTGATACCAGCTACAGAAAATGACTCTGGAGGAGGAGACAGTGCACCTGATGAACGGAGACTGAGCAGCGAAGAAGGTTGGCAAGGAAGGACTCCATGATGGGGTCCCATTGAGTCAGAGACCTGAATGGAGAGAGACCGTCCACACTGGGAACAGCAAGTACAAAAGGCCTGTGGCATGGCTTGGTTGAGTTTGTGAAAAAATGGTAAGAAAATAAATGCAATAAAAGATGGGGAAAGACAAGAGAGGGCAAGGAAAAATCTAAGTTAATGAAAGTAGAAAACAATGATAAGCTTTACTATTTAAAGCATTTTCAGGAAGAAAAATGCACAATATTATTGGTTTCTAGCTTTGATATTTAATCAGAATATGTAGAAACATATAAACATAATAAAAAGATGGCTATACTTCCTTCATTTGCTCCTTTTGTTTATCCTGTTGAAAATTAAGATGTGACAAAGTTGGATGCATCAGGTGGCATAGTAAAAACTAAGCACTAATTCATAAGATATGCAAGATTTAGGCATTGTTCCTTGGATACATGAAGAGTAACTCTTGCATTAATAATGTATATCGTATTTTCTCCAGGCAGGACTCTAACAATATCATCAGAAAAGTAACAAGTCCTAGCCGTGATTTTATTCTGTCACACAAATCAAGTGTTAAATTGCAGCTTTTAAACACCAGAGATTTAGTCAGAGTCTCAAGTGAAACAGAATCCGCAGATGTAGACACAGAAGAGGATATTTGTTACCAACACTATATATATGATAGAGAGGATGTAAAGTTGCTTGATGTTCTGTCAGCAATGCTAAGGACAGGGCTGGCGGGGGACTCACTGAGTCTCACACAAAAGCTTTAAAAAGGGGTGAGTATCTGGGCCTGATGTGAGTGTGGAGACTGAGGACCAAGAAGAGACACAGATCATTCACCGAGGTCTATGTGTCCAAAGGCTGAGGTCCTAAAGGTGAGAAAAAGAAACATGGAGAAAGAAAACTTCCCGTTCAACAAAGCGGATGGATCTTCCTTACGAATCCACTGCTTTAAACATGAGACTCCTCCAGACACACACTCACAGACACACAGTACGATCTTTTCCTGGCTGCCTTAATATAGTTTACTCCAACCAGATAAACACACAAAACTGATGTCACAAATAGCACATTATATTCAAGTCTGGTGAGACTACCACATCCTTTTCCATTTGTCCTCCTGAGGTCCCTGTGATATTTTTAATTTGAGCCTGCTGTGTATACATCTGTGTTGACATGAGATACGGAAAAGCACTCCTGCATCTTGCACGCATATATCAATAATCTTAAGGATGGTGTAGACAGAAGAAACCAGGAAATTGTAACCATTGTCACACTGTGTTTATTTCAGAACATGTGTTTTCTTTTCATGTTAAAAGACTTTTGAACAAATGAGAGTGTTACTGTTAGTGTGACCTCAAAATTGTAACTCAGTACCTGGCAAATACAACAGAGAAATTACTCCAGGGATGATGCATTTCACAAAGGTACAATTAAAATCCTACACCTTGTTTGGTTTTGATAAAAAGAATGCACGTTTGACTTTTAAAAATGCATTATTGACCTCCTTGTTCCTCAGGCTGTAGACCATAGGGTTCAGCATAGGGATGATTACAGTATAGAACACAGAGGAAATTTTATCAGTGTCCATGGAGTGACTGGATGTGGGCTGTACATACATGAAGATATTAGTGCCATAGAAGATGGAGACGGCAGTGAAGTGGGAGGCACAGGTGGACAGAGCCTTGCGATAACCTGCATCTGAGTGCATCCTTAGGATGGTGCCAAAAATGAAGATGTAGGATGTTACAATAACCAGGAAGGCAAAAAAGATATGGAAGCTCACAAGATAAACAAGAACCAGCTCACTAACATGTTTGTCAGAGCAGGACAGAGCCATGACTGCTGGAACATCACAGAAAAAGTGATGGACCAAATTGGAGTTACAGAAGGAAAGGCTGAATGTATTTCCAATTTGGACGCAGGCATTCAGGAATGAAAAGACATAGCAGCCTAGGACGAGACCTACACACACACTTGTGGTCATGGTGGTGGTGTAGTGCAGGGGTTTGCACACTGCAGCATAGCGGTCATAGGCCATTACAGCCATGAGGTAATTTTCTGAACAAATGAAGGCTGAAAACAGGAACATCTGAGCGGCACAGGCATTGTAGGAAATGACCGTGTTTCCTGTAAGAATCCCAGCAATGACTATAGGAGTGACAACTGAGGAGGAGCAGAAGTCCACCAGGGACAGGTTACCGAGGAAGAAGTACATGGGGCTGTGCAGACGAGCGTCCAGGAGGATGAGCAGGATCATCCCCAGGTTCCCAAGCACAGTGACGGTGTAGATGAGGAGGAAGGTGATAAAGAGGGGAACCTGCAGGTGCGGGTCATCGGTCAGTCCCAGCAGGATGAATTCTGTCACCGTTGTATTGTTTTCCATCAGATCCTCTAGATACTCTGTAGCAAAGAGAAATAGGAAATGGAAAAGTGAAGAAACTGAACTGAAATTGGAATGCGTAAGTGCAACATGTGTTATATAACTGCAGAAGAGTTTATGCTTTTCCCCAGAAAAATAATTGTCTTGATAAGCAAGCTGATTCTATTAATGGTGTCCCTATGTACACATTTCAAATTTTAAAAGCTTTAATGGTTCATCTACGTAAGTCAAAACATTGCAAATTTATGAACTTGGATATGCAAAGTTTAATAATTGAATGCACAGGACTGTGTGACTGCACCTGTCAGTAAATTGACCCCACCTGGACACAATACCACCTGAACTCCAAGTTGCTCACCTAGGAAATGGTCTGACGGACATCTCACATATTCATCCACTGTCTGCTTCTAGCCATAATATGATGTTTTGTAGTTGTATTAAATTAAATTATGGATCACAGCAGGAGGGCAATTCATTCATATTGGCACAGATATTAAATGGCAGTCTCTACTGCATACCTATGCTGAACTTTAATCTATCCTGAGTGGTTGCTAATTCTGAGAGTCTTAAGATGATTCAATTCAAATTTCATTGAATTTATGATTCCTGATTTTCTCCTTTATTTCAAACGTGGTGCTGGAGTTTCAGAAGGAACTGACTTACTGGTTATGTGGTAATTACATCTGGAGCGAACCCCACCAAAAAGCCCCCAAAAATGAAATCATCATTTCTTTAATGATAAAATTTTTCGATGAGTTACCAAGTTCTGAATGAAACTGGCAGGCTCCCCTCGCTGTCTCACCCTGGTTCCGCCCAGTGCACCCCCACTTCTATCAGCACCCCCTGCTGACCCAGGCCAGGCCGGGTCTGACCACGCCCTCCCCGCTCCTCTGTGCGCACAGGGGCTGTGGGGAGACCGCGCGGGGCAGCGCTCACTGCACAGGGGACTCTGAGGGAGGCGGAGCTGCAGATGCAGCAGACCGGGGGGTCAGGGTCCCTGGAGGGACGCGTGTCGGATGCACATTTACACCCGGCAAGTGTTAGCCCTCCACGGTCTGCAGGGAGCACGGCATTGCCATTTGCAAAACAGAGGCAGCAAGGGGACCGGCTTGTAGGTATTGATGTGAGAATAGTAACAACCAGAGGAAGGTAAAGCTGGGGTGTTAGGCTCATCCCGATGAGCACCAGCTATCCTGTTATTATGGGGTGCAATGGTGGTTTTGAGGAATTTTAGCCCAGGTGGACTGTGACGCCCAGGGCTTCAGTTGCAGGTGACCTTGAAGTCTTGAAGTTTCTGTCCCCAGTTTCCCTTTCCCCTACCCTAGAGCCTCTGTTATTTTCCGTGCTTTCCCGTGCTTCAGTCTCGATCTCCTTCTCCTGTGACTGCGGCTGCCCCAGCGCCCCCTGGGGCCTTCACTGTCCAAACTGCTTTTTGGAAATCCATATTAGAGTTTGCAAAGTAGTCTATTGTTGTTAAATTCAGTGTTTCTTTCATTGCTGTCGTAACACAGCAAATTCACAGATAGCAAGGTTTCAAACTAACTAACTTATCAGTTATACACAATTCACAAATGCTGTTTCATCAGCAAGTGGTGTTTTAAATATCTTATTTGAAACTCTTCTTGTGTAGTGACAGTAATTAAAATTTCTTTAAATTGCAATCTTTGGAGAATATTTATCCAAGAGTAACTTATTTCCTTCTCTCCTTTCTAAGCCTTTGGTAGCCTACATTTTTGAACCAGCCCCGTAAAGATATTACATTCATCAAACTTAACACACATGTCACTGGTGACTTACACATTACTAGTTCCACAGCACATGATAAGCAACTTATACATAAGTGGCATGTATATATAACAAGCAATGATCATACATTTTCCATAAATAAACCACAGATAAGTCATGTTGTTCTGCAAGATTACATAAGTACTTAGAAAAAGGTTCAAGATCCATGATTTCAAAACACCTTCCAAGAGTAAGAAGTTCCATTTATATTAATTTATTTAGGAACCTATGCAATTTAAAGAAGAATCACCTAAGTATTCTAAATTTATGTTTTTCTTTAGTTTTGAAGCTCTAAGTGAGAAAGATTAATGTCACTAATCATTCAAAGCATCATTTTTCTTAGTTTGTTCATAGTTTAGTGGAAAGAAGCATTATTTGTTATATGAATCACCAAAGTCTCTGCGAAAGACATTTATAGCATGGGTTTACTTGACCATTTAAAAAAATATTTAGAAAATATTTCTATTGTAAAATAATTCATCATGCATATTTTAGGCCCCTGCTTTTGCTTAAATTACATTGGTGATTAAAATGTTTATGGAATGCAGAAGCTTACCAGTTTGCTAAAGGAGAAGCAACAGACAGGACAGAACAGCGCTTTGAATTCCTAAACGCATCCATGGCACATGGCTGAAGTCCTATGAGAGGAACTGCCTCGGTCTCACTTAATGTTTAATTTTCCAGTGTCTCTAAGGCAGGGAGGGAAAAACAGAAAAGAGACTCACATGGATCAGTATCCATACACACCACAAATGCCACTGGAAAAACGACTTCCTTGTTGTCTATAAAACAAGCACGATGTGACTACTTTTCCCACATAATTCACAAAAATGTGTCTGTAAATAATGAGAGGTCTGTAAATCATTTCTCAAAGAAATGATTGTTTACAAGTCCAGGAAGGAAACTTACCTTGGAGGATTCCCCCAGCCATAGCTGCAGGCTCCAGGCCAGTCCTCAGGTCAGAAGCTCTCCTGCAGGTGGTGACGGTCACTCCCTCTGCGATGGGTCAGTGACGTCCAGTAGCAAAGGCAGCCATGCGTTCTTCTGAACTGTTATCAGCCCGAGTCCTGTTGGGATCCCGGAGGCTTCTACCTCGAGATCTGGAGAAGATTATGGAGACACTGTGCTCTCCAGAGATTTCCCCCTGATAATAGCTATGGTTCCTTCTCCTCTTCTGAGGGAAGAAGTCATTAAACTGCCTGTAGGGACCAAGATGGTTACAGTTTTAAATTAAGTGTATTTTACACTGATGAAGGAAAACGTAAAACTTTACATACTAAAGGATTCCTGAGATGCGTGTACATGGGTATACCTTCTCTGATGTCCAAATAAAGTTATACAAATCTACTTCTTCAAGTATTTATTGTTACTTTATGGTGAAAACTTTCAATAGTTTACCCTTTGCTACGTATTGTATCTTTAATCACAGTAATACAGTTAGCATTGTTTTTTATTTTTTTCAACCATCATGCTGAAGATCTGAATACTGTTTGTAATGTATGTACAATACAATACCATGTTTGTTTGTGTGATAATCAAAACTGTGAGTTTATTATGTTCTCATAATTTTACTCATTAACACTTCTTTTAATCTGTTGAACTCTCTTTAACATTTTTTCTTGTTTTTAATTTTTCTTTTATTAGTACAAGTTTGCAATACATGTGGTTCCCATTCACCTTGCAGGATAAGTGTGTGTAGGTAACACAGCTTACTTCCCTTTTTTTATTTAAGAGAAAAAAGACACAGAAAAGAAAGACAAAAAGCAAAAGAGACAAACAAACAACAGCAACAAATCCAAAACAGTAACATTATAGATTTGCAAAACAAAATGATAGGAATTTGACAATGGTTGCAGTATTGCATATCGTTACCTGCAAAGGGTTGTTTAGATTAACAGGTATAGACATGTAAAATTGATCTAATCATATGAGTATTAACTGCTGTTTTCCAATAAATAATACATTTATTAGTATAATCATTTTAGCTATCTTATGTATACATACATACAAATTTATGTCTTTTTCCTTTTCCCTTCCTTCTTTCCTCCTTTTCCCTTTCCCAATTACTTTTGCTCTTTGAGCAGTTTCTTACCCTTCCTTACACAGTATTTATTGTATATTTTGGATCATATATACTGTTCATACATACATATATACTAGGGAGACAATATGGTATTTACACATGTGGGTTTCATTTATTTCACTTATGAGTATGATCTCAAGTAATGTGCATTTACTTATAAAACTCTTGATGCAATGTTTTTTTTATTTGAGCGAAGAAAAACAAAACAAACAAAAACTACAACAACAACAAAAAAAACGACATATATAGTAAAAACAACAAGCAAAAGAGACAAGCAAACAACCAGAGTGAATACACAACATTTCAGGTTTACAAAACCGGAAGATAGAAGTTTGACAATGGTTGCAATATTGCACATCGTTATCTTTAAAATGGTTTCTTACATTAACAGATATAGACATGCAAGATTGATCTAATCATATGAGTTTTAATTGTTCTTTCTCAATAACGAATACATTCAGCAGTGTTCTTTTTAGTTATCTTACATATACATATATACAGGTTTATATCTTTTCCTCTTCCCTTTTCTCTTTCCGCCCATTCGCTTCCAGATTATCTTTGCTCTTTGAGCTGTTTTTTACCCTTCCATAGTATTTATTGTAGATTTTGAGTCATATATACTTTTCCATTTCTTACACTAGGGAGACAATATGGTATTTACACATGTGGGTTTGATTTATCTCACTTATGAGTATGGTCTCAAGTCGTGACCATTTACTTATAAAAATCTCAATACAATCTTTCTTAATAGCTGAGTAGTACTCCATTGTATAAAAATACCACATCTTTTTTATCCATTCTCTGATTGAGGGGCACTTGGGTTGTTTCCAAGATCTGGCTATTACAAATTGGGTTGCTATAAACATGGGTGCACAGATATCACTGTGGTATGATGTTTTCAAATCTTCTGGGAAAATGCCCAGAAGAGGGATAGCTGGGTTGAATGGGATCTCTAATCCTAACTTCTTGAGGAATCTCCACACTGACTTCCACAGTGGCTGCACCAGTCTACACTCCCACCAACAGTGGAGAAGAGTTCCTTTTTCCCCACAGCCCCTCCAGCATTTGTTGTTGGTTGATTTTTAGATCTTGGCCATTCTTTCTGGGGTGAGATGGAATCTCAGTGTTGTTTTAATTTGCATTTCCTGAATGACCATTGATGTTGAACATTTTTTCATATATTTATTTGCCATTTGTATTTCTTTCTCTGAGAAGTGTGTATTCATCTCAGATGCCCATTTTTGGATTGAATTTTAGGAACCTGATTTTTAAAAAATTATTTATATGTTTTAGGTAGAAGTCTTTTGTCTGATGGACAATTGGCTAAAATATTTTCCCAATTTGTGGGTTTTCTTTTCACTCTGGTGGAGATTTTCTTTGACATGCAAAAACTTTTTAATAGGATGAGATCCTACTTACTGATTCTGGAAAGTATTTCCTGTGCAATTTGGCTTTTGATCATGAACTCTCTGCCTATTTCTATGTCACCAAGACTTTTACCTATCTTGTCTTTCAGCAGATTTAGTGTCTCTGTTTTAATATTCATATCTTTGATCCATTTTGACTTTATTTTAGTGCATGGTGATAGACATGGATCTAGTTTTAGTTTATGGCATATGGAAAGCCAGTTTTTCCAGCACCATTTGTTAAAGAGGCTATCTTTCTTCCAAAGTACATGTTTGACCCCTTTGTCAAAGTTGAGTGTGTTTGTAGTTATGACTGTACCTTCTAATCTATGCCATTGATCTTCAGGTCTGTTTTGATTCCAGTACCATGCTGATTTTATCACAGTAACTTTGTAATATAGTTTCAAGTCAGGGATTGTGATGCCTCCTGCCTTCCCTTTGTTGCCCAGAATTACCTTTGCTATTCTAGGTCTCTTCTGGTTCCAGATGAATTTCAGGGATGGTTTCTTTAGCTTTGTGAGGTATGCAAGTGGTATTTTGATGGGGATTGCGTTAAACCTATATAACAGTTTTGGGAGAATGGCCGTTTTCACAATGTTTGTTCTTCCTACCAATGAACTGGCAAAGTCTTTCCATTTTCTGAAATTCTCTTTGATTTCCTCTTTCAGAGCAATGTAATTTTCAATGTATTGATCTTTTACTTCCTTTGTTAGATTGATTCCTAAGTATTCATTTTTTTGGATGCTATAGTGAAAGGTGTGGTTTCCCTTGTTTCACTCTCAGTGACTTTGTTGTTTGTGTACAGGAATGCTATCGATTTTTGAGTGTTGACCTTGTATCCAGCAACATTACTGAATTTGGTTATTACATCTAGAAGTCTATCAATGGATTTTTGGGGGTCTTCCATGTAGAGTACCATATCATCTGCAAATAATGATAATTTTACTTCTTCCTTTCCTATCCTTATTCCTTTTATTTCTTTCTCTTGTCTAATTGCTCTGGGTAATATTTCCAGCACTATATTGAATAGAAGTGGTGATAATGGACATCCTTGTCTTGTTACTGATTTTAGGTTGAAAGATTTCAGTTTTTCTCCATTTAGTAAGATGTTGACAGTTGGTTTATGCTATATGGCTTTAATCAGGTTGAGGCAGAGACCATCTATTCTGATCTTCCATAGGGCTTTTACCATGAATGGGTGTTGGATTTTGTTGCAAGCTTTTTCTGCATCTATTGAGATGATCATGTGATTCTTGTCCTTGGCCCTTTTGATATGGTGTATTACATTTATTGATTCGCATATGTTGAACCATTCCTGCATTCCTGGGATAAATCTCACTTGATCATGGTGTATAATCTTCTTGATGACTTGCTGTATTCTATTTGCCAGTATTTTATTGAGAATTTTTGCATCTATGTTCATGAGGGAGATAGGCCTGTAATTTTCTTTTTTGGATGGGTCTTTCTCGGTTTTGGTATTAGTGTAATACTCGCTTCTAGGAATGAGTTAGGGAGACTTGCTTCCCTTTCAATTTCATTGAAGAGTTTGAGGAGTGTTGGCAATAAGTCATCCCTAAATTTCTTGTAGAATTCAGCAGTGAATCCATCAGGGTCTGGGCTCTTCTTTGTTGGTAAGGTTCTAATTACATTTTCAATTTCATTAGCTGAAATTGGGTTATTCAACAGTTTTACAACTTCTTGATTTGGCTTTGGTAATTCATAGGTTTCTAGGAATCTGTCCATTTCTTCTGTGTTATCAAACCTATGTAAGTAAGTTTTTCAAGTAGGTATTGATGATCTTCTGTATTTCCACAGGGTCTGTAGTGATTTCACCCTTTTCATTTCTTACTGTATGGATTTGAGTTTTTTCTTTCCCCTTTTTGATAAGGTTGGCTAGAGGCTTTTCAATTTTATGTATTCTTTCAAAGAACCAACTCAGCCGGGCATGGTGGTGCACTCCTTTAATCCCAGCACTTGGGAGGCTGAGGTAGGAGGAGCGTTGTGAGTTTGAGGCCGGCTTGGGCTACAACGCGAGCACAAGGCCGGCCTGAGCTACATAGTGCGACCCTGCCTCAAAAAACCAGGGCCAGGAGTTTGGCTCAGTGACTTAAGTGCCTGTCTGACAGGTGCGAGGTTGCGAGTTCAATCCCTGCTGCCACAAAAAAAAAAAAAAAAAAAAAAAAAGAACCAACTCTTGGACTCATTAATTTTTTGTATTGTTTTCTTAGTTTTGATTGCATTAATTTTTATTCTGATATTTATAATTTCCTCCCTTTTTTGGGCTTAGGGCTTGACTTGCTCTTGTTTTTCTAGAAGTCTGAGGTACATCATTAGGTTGTTTATATGTGTTCTTTCCATTTTTCTGATGTGGGAGTTTAGTGCTATAAATTTCCCTCTGAGGACTGCTTTCATTGTATCCCACAGGTTCCGGTAATTTGTATTTGCATTTTCCTTCAACTGTAGAAATTGTTTACTTTCTTCTTTAATTTCGTCTGTTACTCATTGATTGTTTAGAATAGCATTATTTAATTTCCTTGTATTAATAGGGTTCTTGTGTGGTTTTTTGTCATTAATTTCCAATTTTATTGTGCTATGCCCAGATAATATGCATGGAATTATCTCAATTCCTTTGCATTTACTTAAGCATGTTCTGTGGACAAGTATATAATCTATTTTAGAGAATGACCCATGTGCAGCTGAGAAGAATGTGTATTCTGATGTTGATGGGTGGAATACTCGGTACACATCGACTAGGTCCCTTTGTTCTTAAGTTTGATTCAGTTTGTTATTTCTTTGCTGATTTTTTGTTTGGTTAATCTGTCTGTTTGTGACAATGGGGTGTTAATGTCCCCCATTATAACTGTATTATTGTTTGGTTTTTCATGCCTATTAAGATTTGTCTTACATAGTTGGGTGGTCACATATTTGGTGCATATATGTTTATGATTGTAATCTCTTTCTTTTGAAGTTTTCCCCTAACAACTATGTAGTGACCTTGTTTATCTCTTTTGATGATTTTTGGTTTGAAGTTCACACATGTCTGCAAATATAATAGCTACCCCTGCTTTTTTCTGGGTTCCTGTTGCATGGAGTATTGCTTTCCTTCCTTTGATTTTTAGTCTGAGAGTTTCCTTTTGAGTTAAATGTGTTTCTTCTACACAGCATATTGTTGGGTTTTTTTTCTGAACCCAATCTGCCAGTCGGTTTCTTTTTATTGGTGAGTTGAGACCATTTACATTGATTGATATAACTGATACATTACTGACTCATCCCTGTCATGTTATCTTTCTCATGTTGGTTTTCTACATTTTCCATTTAATTGTTTGCCCTGCTTAGTGGTTTCCTTTTGCTGTTGTTCTCAAGATTGTAGTTATGCTTGTCTCTTTCTAGAATGTCTTTCAGTACTCTTTGCAGTGTTGGTTTGCTGGCCATGAATTTCTTCAGTTGTTCTTTATCATGGAAATATCTTATTTCTCCATCAGTTTTTAAAGATTTTTTTGCAGGATACATTAATCTGTGTTGAAAGTTGTTTTCTTTCAGGATTTGAAATACTTCACTCCAAGCTCTTCTTGGCTTGAAGGTTTGTGTTGAGTAGTCTGCTGTGATTCTGATAGACTTTCCTTCATAGGTGATCTGTTTCTTTTCTCTGACAGTCATTAGTGTTCTGTTCTTGTGTTGAATTTCTGATACCCTAATTACTGTATGTCTGGGTGAAGATTTATTTTGGTTATGGTTAATTGGGGTGCTGTATCCTTCACTTACATGTATATCACATTCTCTTCCCATGCTTGGAAAATTTTCTGCTATTATTTCTACACATAATCTTTGCAGGCCATTCGTATTGAACCCTGCTTTTTCATTGATGCCTATTAATCTTATATTGTTTCTCTTGGCATTATCTTGCAGCTGTGGAATTGTTATTTCCTGGTTCTTTGTTATTTTTAAGAGATCTTTTCTTTTGTGATTGTAAGCTTCCATGCTGTCTTCAAGGTGTGAGAGTCTATCTTCAGCTTCATTCAAACAGCTTTGCCAGCTTTCAATGGAATGTTTAATTTCCTGAATTTGCTTTTTAATCTGTTTCATGAATTCTATTTGTGTCTTATTTTGTTCATTCAAAGTTTCCTCATTTTCTTGTTTGTCTATGTTTTTATCTTGATCTTCTTTACATACACACAGCATTTGTTTTATAATGTTTGTCATTTCATTTTTTAGCTGAGAGATTATTTCTGACCTGATTTCCTCTATAGCTTCATGGAGTTGTTTATTTACTTCAGTTGCTATCATTTCAGAAAGCTCAGTTGTGTGATTCCCAGTGACTTCCATTTCATTGTCTCTTGGGTTTATTCTCAGTGGGCTGGGGGACTGAGACTGCCTCTTGCTCTTTCATTTTGTCATTTTCTTCTGTGACCTGTGTGACTAGGCAGGCAGTCTCCTGATGGATTGCACTGGAATGCTGCACTGGGTAGAGCTTCAATCCTCCAATATCCCCATGGCTAGCCGGGGCATGCCCCCAGACTATGATGCTGGATCCTTGTGCTCTGTGATCTGTGAGGCTGGCCGTGTGTTCCCCTGATGCACTTTGTTGTGCTGCTCTGGGACACTGTGCTGGACAAAGTTTGCATCCTCCCTATAATTAGCAGGGGCACACCCCTGGAGTTTGTCTCTGGGGTCTAGAACCTGACTGCGTAGAGTTCAGAACCTCTGCAACCCAAGTGCTTAGCAGAAACACACCCCTGGTGTGTGGCACTGGGGTCTTCTGCCTGGCTGGGTGGAGTCTGGAATCTCTGTGACCCAGGCGGCTACGTGGAGCACACCCTGGAATGTAGCACTTGCTTCCCTTTTTAATCCCATCCTCTTTCACCATCTCCCTTTATGTGCTGCTGAATCCCCTTTCTCCGTTTTCATTTTGTTGTTATTGATAGCCATAGCACCTGTTGATGGTATGTGATGCTTATGTTCATTGTGGGTATTTGGTACACCTACAAGGTATGTCTTAATTATTCTCACTTCCATTTCCACTCTCCCTCCCTCCTCATCCTCTGTTTCATTGACCCCATCCCATTTGTAAAACATCTATACCTCTATCCATCATTTATACTGCTCGTAGTGTATGTTTTGCCTTAATCAAATGAGAGATCCAATATGGTACTTAAATTGTATGTCCAACTTATTTCACTCAACATATCTTTTTGGACAGGTAAGTTTGAGACACATTCTTTTAGCATTTATTTCTCAGGGAGTGTCATGATATCTTCATGTCTAAAAGGAAGATTTTTCTAGGCCATATTCCTGGTTGCAATTTTTTTCCTTTAGTGCACTGAATAATCTCTTGTCACTATCACCTGGCTTGTAAACATTCTGTTGAGAAATGTGCTCTCAGGAAAATTAGGACAATCTTTTTCTCCTCTTTTCCTTTGTCTTGAGCATGTTCGCTTGTTTTTTTCCCTAAGAATCGATTTTGAGATGAAGTGGGTTAGACTTAGTTAGGTTGAAACTGACCAGTAATCTTTGACTTGTGGTACCTTGTATCTTTCTCCACTTTTGAAAGTTTTCTGTTATTATTTCTTTGAATAATATGTCAATCATTTTGTGTTCGTCCAGAGTCATTTAAGCCCCAGGACATCAAATATTTGTCTTCATCTTGTCGAATGTTCCTGTGAATTTTATTCTTTCATCTGCACTCTTTCTTCTCTGCAGGCTGTCATTGGGCTCGTTTTTCTTCTTGATCTGTCCTCCTATTGATGGTTTTTATTGTGTTTCTAAGGGTTTTCTACTACTTTTTTCTTTTTGATTTTTATTAGTACAAGTTTATATTACATATTACTTACATTCAATGTGGGTACTGGCAGGTGACATTTTAATGCCCTTCCTTCTCCCTCTTCCTTCCACCACTCTTATTTTTCCAGTTTTTGACTCATGCACTTACCTTATAATACTATGCAAAGTTAATTATCATATACACAGACTGAAAACAAGACTAATAGGCAAAAAATATGAAACATGTAATTTAATTGTACTAAGTCAAAGCATACTCTTAGGTACATTTTTTACACTAGATTTCGATATCTTTTTTATCTCTTTTCCTATTATCTGCCTTTTATTTCTACATATGTCTACGTGTATACATATTTCTATCTATCTATATCGAGTTTATCATATAAAAGAAACGATGTAATATTTGAGCTTCTGTTTTTGAGTTACTTCAATGAATATTATGGTCTCTAGATGTATCCATTTTCTTGCAAATGACTCAAGTTTATCCTTTTTTATGGCAAAGTAGTACTGCATTGTGTATATATATCACATCACTGTTCATTCATCTGTTGATGTATAAATATCACATCACTAGTCCATTCATCCCAATATTTAGCTGTTATGAATTGTGCTAGTATGAACATGGGTTTGAATATATTATGATGGTATGATGCCTTTAACACTTTTGGGAAGATACCTAGAAAGAAAATACCTGGGTCAAATGGAATTTCTACTTTTAGTTTTTTGAGACATCTTCACATCAATTATAGCAGTGGTTATGCAAGTTTACACTCTCAACAATGAAGAGGGATTTCTTTCTCCTATCAGCCCTGCCAGTATTTGTTATTGATTTATTTCTTGATGGTTAACATTTTTTTTGGAGTGAGATGTAATCTCAGTATTGTTTTAATTTGCATTTCTCAAATGACCAGTAATGTTGAACAATTTTCTGTGTATTTATTGGCAGTTTGTATTTCTCCATCTGAGAAATGTCTATTCATTTCAGCTGCCCATTTTTTAATTGGGTCTTGAAATGGGATCTAATTTTTTGAATTCATTATATATGGTAGATAGTGGTCATTTGTCTGAAGAACAACTAAAAAAATTGTTGTCCCATTCTGTAAGTTGTCTCCTCACTCTGTTAGTGGTTTTCTTTGCTATACAGAAGTTTTTAAATCTTAATGTATTCTCATGTGCTGATTTTTGGAATTATTTCTGGTAGGAGCATGGCTTTGTTCATAAAATCTTTGCTGCACCTATGTCTTGAACAGTTTTACTTATTTTGTCTCCCAATTCATTAAGTGTTTCTATTTTAATGTTTAGATCTTTGATCCAATTTGAGAGTTATGGGTCTAACTCACTTAAGGTGAACATTTTAGAGATGGAGTGCCAGAACTGTAACCCAAACCCATTTATTTATTGCAAAATGCCACCACTGCAATTAAACCTGGATACTGAAAAAAAAACCACACATGGTAACTTAGCTCACAAGCTGACAGAGAGTGCTCACTGTGCCTGTTGTCGTTTGCATCCATAGTTCACCTTCACTGGTCTAGAGCTTCAACCTTTGGCATGTGGACAGCCAGTTATCCTAGGACCATTTGTTAAAGAGGCTATCTTTCCTCCAGTGAAAGGATTTGGGGCCTTTGTCAAAAACAGTATAACTGAGTATGCCTGGAGTTGTTTCTGTATTTGTTATTCTGACCCATTGATCTAAAAGTCTATTTTTTGTCAGTATCCTAGTATTTTATCTTTGTAGCTTTGTAGCATGTTTTGAAGTTCTGAATTGTAAAGCCCCCTGCCTTATCCTTGTTGCCCAGCATTGCTTTTACTATTTTAGGTCTCCTCTGGTTCTGTGTGAATTTTAGAAGTGTTTTCTGTATTTTTAAGGAATGTTACTGGTATTTTTATTGGAATTGCATCAAATTTATACAACAGTTTTGGAAGTATGACTGTTTTGACTATATTGATTTTGCCTGTCCAGAAAGAGGGAATAGCTTTCCGTTTTATGATACTCTTCAATCCCTTTTCTCAGATTACTATAGCTTTCATTGTAGTGGTCTTTCAGTTCCATGGTAGGTTAATATCTAAGTATTTCATTTTTTCTGATGCTCTTGTGAAGAGTATTATTTTGCTAATTTCCCCCTCAGTGAGTTTTTTATTGGTGAACAGGAACACTATTGATTTTAGAGTGCTGAGTTTTTATCTTGCCACACTGAAGAATTTAGATATAAATTCTAAGAGTCTTTTAGTGGAGTTCTTGGGATCTTATATGTAAAGGATTATGTCATCAGCATGTACTTACAATTTTTCTTCTTCCTTCAAAATCCATGTTTTATTTTGTCCTTATCTTTTGCTCTGGCTAATGTTCTGGGAATTATATTAAAAGGAAGCAGTGATGCAAGGCATTCTTGTCTGCTTTCTGATTTTATAGAGACAGCTTTTAGGTTCTCTCCATTTAGTATGACACTGACCATTAGGTGGTCATAACTGGGAATATACTGTAGTATTATCATCACAAAGGTAATCTGAGTGTTGGCTTACAGAGAGTGACCTTTATGTGACCCCGTTAACATTAAGTGAAACAACTAATGTAGTATTGCCAGAAACAAATTAGATATTAATATGCCATAAGAACCAATTATGCATCATCCTTACTTCTACAGAAAAATGGTCATAATGATGTAAACATTAAGGGAACACAAGTACTGAGGTATAGTTAATATGTACTAAATACAACAGCAGTATCTCTGCTAATAGCACAAAAGAATTGAGTAGTAATTTTGCAGTTAATTATCAAAATATTAACAAAGCATTATGGTTATATAATTAAAGGTTTCAGATTTGAGAATGGAGATATGCAAAAGGAAAATTTTGAAACTAGACTCTATGATATGAGAAGGAGAGAGAAGTGGTACAAAGGATCTTACTGGAAAGAATCTATACGCCTATAGAATTGGGTAAAGGTAAGATAGAAAAGTGGTAAGGAAAAGAAGATAAAAGAAAAAGAGTGAGACACCTGGAAACCAGTGCTATGCGTGGTCTGCTGCCTGAGTGGGGACAGCCACACCCAAGCCTCTCTCTGTGAGTCAGCGCAAACTGCAGAGGGACAGAACCAGGCCTCACCAGGAAGCGATCCCAGCAGGGAAACCATATCATTTTCTTTGTTTTGCTGGGTTGGGTTTTATTCTTTTTTGTTTTGTTTGATTATGTTAAATCTGATGGCATGAGCAGCCATTGGAAAGTTCACAAGACATATTATGGTAGCCATTTTGGATTTACTATTGGCTTGTTCTGAAGTCTTATTGTTTCTATTCTATTCTGTTCTGTTTGATTTTTACTATGTCTGAAGGTATCTGCAGCTATTCTGAAGAAAACAAAAGGCGTTATGGTAACTGTTGTTGGTTTCGTAAGGGTGTGAAGTCCTGTACCACTTATACTGGTTTATTTTGATTGGTTTTATTGTGTTTTATTTTCCTTGTTTTTAGCCTCTTTAAAAGAAAAAAAAGGAAAAAAGAAAAAAAATAAATTACACAGAGTAAAAATAAGGAAGAAATAATTCAGGTGAGAAAATTTAAAATAGAGATGAGAAAAAAAATTAGAAGTAAAAGAAAACAATTAGAAAAAGAACTAAAACACAAAGTTTACCCAGGCCTCAGGAACCAGGTGAAGAAGACAAGAAGGAAGAAAGGAACAAAAAAACAAGAATAAACCAAAAACACTGAAAACAATATTGACATTCATGAAAAAGAAGACATTCAAAAAATAAAAAAAATTTTAAAAATTAAAAACAAATAAAAAAAAGAGTTCTCTATGATTTCAAGCCTGTTTATGTTCTGGGGTCAAAAGTTTGTGGCAATGTCCAATTGAAGGCATTACTCTGGGCTTTCTGGTCGACAAAAGAGGCAGTCAGAGCTCAGGTCTGTGCTGGGTGACAACATGGAGCAACATGGCAGTAGAATTAGAGCAGGGTGATGGTTCTGAGACTTTGAAATCCATGGAAATTCAGGCTGAATCTGACCTCTGGTCATGGGGGGTGGGATCTGAGTCATTGAGTTTCTAACATGCTCAGTGTCTGTTGCCTGTCTGACCACAGTTCCCTGACCACAGAAGCCTCCTGTGGTTGTCCATCACCCAGTGAATGTGGGAGTTTAACACTGGGGTCCCTGCAATAAAGCCAACCCATGACTGCTCTGACTTCCAGAGTCAGTCAAATCCTCCCTAGAATATCATCAGACCATCCAGGGGACAAGGCAGACACTTGGACTGGCATCCCCAGCTTGGCAGCACACAGCATTGATTGCTCCACTAAACTGGTGCACTTCTTGATGCAGTGACCTGGAGTAACCCACCTTCACCGTGACTCTATAGATTCAATCTTCCTTTCTCATGAGCCATGATACAAGAGCCCAGGAGAAAGTACAAAGGTCCCACTCTTTTTTCTGGGTGGTAGTCTATCTCATTAAAGGAATACACTTTTAACTTATTAATTTTTATTTTTTAAAAATTCTTCTATCTCTTTGAGAATTTTTAATGTTGAATATTTTTCCAAATTAATTGATTTTTCATAAAAATCAGTTTTTTAACCTCTTTTCTAATTTCTCTGTGATGTCTCCTGTATTGATTACCATTTGGTCTTTTTCTGTCAGGCAAGACAGTAAGTTCATGGATTTCTAAATGTTCTTCTCCTTTTTTATGCACTATCATATAGGAAGTGATGGATTCAGTATTTATTTTGATCTTCCCAATCTGACTTGGGTACAGTCTCTTTGGAAACTCTACACTGCTGATTTTCTCTACAACTGTATCTATTTCCAACATTTCACCACTTGATGGTCCCCAAGTTCAGTTCTCACAAGAAAACGTGCTATTGGTGTGTTGTCATGCTCTCATCACTAGAATCCAGGCCAAGTACAGGTTTTTCCCAGAACATTTCTAGTGTGATTTTTAGCACGATCCAAGCAACCTCTTAGAAAGCATAGTCTGTCTTCACAAACTGCTCACTGGGGATAAGTTAGTAACAAATACACTGTCCAGACTTATCAGTCCATTGAGCTTAGAGAGTTCTGGGTTCTTTCCAAAGAATCAGCATAGAATCACCAATGCAGGCTGTATTGGTTGGATCCTGTGTCTTCTCAAGGACTCGTAATTTGAACAGGGCTGAGTCTGGCATTTGTGGTTGGTTTGTTGTCTAGCACTGGGATTGGTGATGTGAGTGCTGTACCTGCCCAGGGGTGGAGTGGACATACAGTGTAAAAACGAGAGGAAGATGTGTCTTCACTCTCTTGCCAGTTCGCTTGCTGTTGCAGTGGCCATGAATGGCTGCCCTGCCACACCACGCTGCCTTGGAGCCAACTAAGTGTGGGCTGAAACTCCCGAGAACTGTAAGAAATAAACCTTTCCTTCCCTAATGTTGGGTGTCAGGTATTCTGTCTCAGCAATGAGTGAATAGTAACCAAGACATGGGCATTTAAGCCAAAGCCTGTGGTGACCAACGTTGCAATTCTGTGTCACACTCAAAGCCCATAACCTCCTAAACTGGGTACAGCACTGGGAAGGAACAAAAGTTCCTTCTGCTGTTGACTGCCTATTGCTGATGTACACTTCTGTCCAAGTCTAGAGCTCACAGCCACTGCTAATTGTGGCTAGAACAGATGTCTGAGATACTTGGAACTCATGTCTTTTCATAGCACTGTGGTTGTTCCACGTCTACAGTTCCCAGACAGCCTTCATAGTGGGGTCTTTCACATCAGTCCAGGGTGTTTTCACCAGCCAGTTGCTGAACTCATTTAAAAATTCTGGGCTTGTGATCCTACTCAATTCCCAGAGAGCAGGGTCTTGTCTCACACTATTCTTTCTGAGGAAAGAGTGTTGGTGAAGGCATTCACCTTGACAACCAAGCTGACACTAAAGCTAGTTGTTCTTTAATACCACAACTCTAAGGGCAGGCAGTGTAGGAGAGCACACTGAAGCACACTGGTGAACCGGTGTTTCTGCACACCAAGACTGTACTTTCCATCAAATGCTAGTTTCTACCCATCCCATAGGCAGTTCTAGTCTATCCAGGAGCACCAGCCTGAGGATAGTGTGTTTCCCAATGTAATCACACCTTCCTTGGGACAGGCAAACACCATGGTTAAATATTTATTCAGTACTTCACAGTTGCTTCATTTCAAATTTAGATAAAGAATGTATCTATCGCCTTTTACCTTCAGCTTCTCTTCTGTAACAAAGGAGAGGATGTTTAGCCATCTGAAGAGGGTTTTCATGAATATTTTTACACAACATATATACAAAGTAAAACACAATTTTTACTATTAATTAGGGGGCTCATAGGTCAAATATTAATTAAATGTTAAACATTAATAAAATATTTAATTATTTTTGTGGTTTTTATTTTATTTTATTTACTCAGTATGTATTTGCAGTACATGAAGTTCACCTTCATCTTGGGGATTAGGACCATGTACATCTTGCTGCCTGTCGCTTTTCTAAATCCCTTCTCTTCCTATTACCTCCCTCTCTCTTCCCAATCCCATTTCCTTATTTTCATTCTATTTGAAATTATTATCCTTAGCTCATGTTTATGATATGCAATGTTTTTACTCATTGAGGTTGTTAGGTGTCTATATTCACCATATCTTAATTCTTCCAGCTTCCCTTTGTCTCTTCCTCTTTTATCATCCTTGGTCTCGTGGACTCCTTTCCGTTTTCAAGAGATCTACTCCTTCTTTCTTTCTATACATTTTTTATTATACTTTTTTTTGGCACTTTGTCATACTGAAATATAAGATACCATGTGGTACTTAATTTGTGTGTCTGACTCATTTCACTAAACACTATATTTTTCATGTGCCTTAATTTTCCCAGAAATATCTCAAATTTATTCTTCTTTATATCTCAGTACTATACCATTGTGCATAGATGCCACATTTCCTTTATTCATTCATTCATCTGTTGGTGGGCACACAAGATGCTTCCTGAATTTAGCAGTTATAAATTGTGCTGGTAAAAATGTGTATTACAGTAATATGATGTCTTTAGCTCCTTGAGGAAAATATCTATATGGGGAATAGTTGGGCCATTTAGAAGTTCTAATTTCAGTTTAGAGAAAACTCCATATGGATTTTCATATTGGTTGTACTAGTTCAAATTCTAATGAACAGCGTAGGAATGTTCTTTTTTTCACAAGAGGCATGCCAGCATTTATTATTTTTCACTCATTGATGATTGCCATTTTTCCTGTGTAAGATACAATCACAGTGTTTTTAAAACTCACATTGCTGTAATGGCCAGGGAAGTTGAACATTTTTTCTTAAGGTTGCTGGCCCTTTGTACTTCTGAGTAGTGTCTGTTTCACTTGCCGATTTCTTCATGGAATCTTTTATTTTATTTTATTTTATTTATTTTTTATTTTTATTTTTTTTGCGGTACCAGGGATTGAACTCACAACCTCGTGCCTGCCAGGGCAGGTGCTTAAGCCACTGAGTCAAACTCCCGGCCCTGGTTTGTTTTTTTTTGAGGCAGGGTCGCACTATGTAGCTCAGGCCGGCCTTGCACTCGCGTTGTAGCCCAAGCGGGCCTTGAACTCACAACGCTCCGCCTACCTCAGCCTCCCGAGTGCTGGGATTAAAGGCGTGCGCCACCACGCCCGGCGAATCTTTTATTTTAGGTGATCTAATTTTCACTGAGTTCTTTATATATTGTATGTTAGCTAACTCTCTGAGGAATAGCTGCTAAAAATTTTTCCCTACACGATAGATTGTCTCTTCACACTATTAATCATTTCCCTTCATTGGGAGTTAACTAATGGTCAACTCGTGACACTCAGCTTAACTGAATCAGCATGATGCTCGGTGCAGATGACCTGCCTGAGGATTTGCCAATAGCATAAAAGGAAAATAAGGGGAAGATGGTGTGCTGTTGATTCTCCTGGAGAAGCTTGTGCTGGCTTTCCTGATGTGAACTCTGCTGTTCTCATTGACAGAACAGCTCAGGTCCTTGCTGTCACTGAGGATGGCTGTAGTTCTTTTTGGGGGAGCTCTGGCCCTTACCTTGAGCAGAGCTTTCTGGCTCCAGTGCAGATCTCTCAGTCTGCTGGTACGGATCCTTTATCCCACTGATGCAGGCTTTCTAGCTTCCACCACTGACTTTTGGGCCTTTCCAGTGCAGATCCTTGATACAGAGTTGTATGAGACATTGTTGTGGGCTCCAGGCCTGCAGTTGGACTCTTGGAGGACATCACCATGGGTTCTAGGTCTTCAGCTGGACTCATAAAGGACATTACTGTGGGATCCAGGACCTCAGCTGGCTTCTTGGGATCTCTAGTGTGTGGACAGATCTCCTGCACTCTTTTGCATTTGACTCTTTGGGTGAATATTGTAAAACAATCCTATAAATTATGTGTCCTATATTCAATCTTTTCCCCTGTGGACCATGACTACAATGCCTTTGCTGTGCAGAAGCTTTTTAACTTAATGGAAATCCATTTGTTGATTCTTGCTGTTACTTCCAGTGTAACTTGAGCCCTATTTAGAAAGCCCTTGACAACAGCTATGGCTTCAAGTATTTCACCTATTTTATCATCCTGTTGGTTTGATAAGCTATCTTTTTTTTTCCAATGTATGCTTTTCATTCCATTGCCAGAGATCAAATGGCTGAATGTGTCTGAGGATGTTTCTGTATCCTCCAGTTTG
Organism: Dasyprocta punctata; assembly: GCA_004363535.1. Lineage (NCBI taxonomy): Eukaryota > Metazoa > Chordata > Mammalia > Rodentia > Dasyproctidae > Dasyprocta > Dasyprocta punctata. The sequence goes on from RJWM01023461.1 coordinate 31,436, forward strand.
TTCCATTGAGCCACATGTCTATTTTAGTGCCAGGAGTTTTTATTACGGTTGCTTTGTACTAAACCTTGAAGTCAGATACTATGGTTGCTCCTGCTTGTTTTCTGTGGTTGAAGATTGCTGTTATGGATGTCTCCATATGAATTTTAGAATTGTTCTTTGAAGAATAATATTTACATTTTAATTTGGATCACATAAAATCCATACAACAATTGAGAGTATGGCTGTTTAGGAAATATTGGCTCTGCCTATCCAAGAGCAGGGGTCACCTTTCCATTTTATCACAACTTCTTCAATCTCCTTTTTTCTGTAGAAGTCTTTTACTTCCTTTATGACTTAGTTACTTTTTTCATTGCCTGAACAAAATATTCAACACCCACAAGTTAAGGGAGGAGAGTTTTATTTAGCTCAAAGTTTGCAGAGTTTTAAATCCATAGTCAGCTGGCTTCAAGGCAGGGTGGCATGGCCAAGGGGAATCGCAGAGGACAAACAGTCCATGTTGTAGCAGGCAGAAGGCAGCAAGGTAGCAAGCATCAGCATTAGGTCTGCCTTCTTTTTGTCCCTTTGTATTCCATCCAACATATTGATTGGTGCCACCCATGCCTAGGGTGGAGCTTCCATTACCCACACTTTAATTTCAGAATCACATGCTGATATCCAGCCAGATCCAAAAAGTGCAGCCAATGAGCATATAAGGCTTTGGAGGGGTG